>JAYKAV010002766.1:1629124-1710531 GCA_035582835.1 Phoebastria nigripes | reverse complement strand
AAAAAAAACCAAAAAACAACCCCCCCCACACACAAAAAACCCCACAAACAACTCCAAAACCCACGCTTCCACATGTTGCGTGCGTTTCCATGTGCTTGTCCCAGTGATTTCATTAGGATTCCCGACACTCGCAAAGATGCTCTGCTGCTGGGACATTCTGATGGAGCCTGGGGTTTGTGAAAAAGGAAGCAGCTTCTTCCTCTTTGCCATCGTTGTTGGTGTGTCTTAGCTGTTCCTTCARTGTAAAAATCTGAGTTGGGTGCTGATGACTAGGAGGATCTGGGATCTAAACTAGCTCCATGTGCCACAGCCTGCAACTTGATGTTAACAATGAGCTACTTAACTTCAGAAATAAAAGGGGTAGGAAGATAAAAGGGGAAAAAAGGGAGTCTGTTAGACTAGAGCCCTAGAGAATACAGTCTTTCTGTGTGCTGAGAGTTTGAGCAGTAGTGTATATGGAAATGAGGACCTGATAGTGATTTTTTGGCTGATTTAGTCCTTTCAAAAAGCTGTCAATGTCTTAAGCAAATGACATATGGTGCTGATGAAAATTTCCATGCAGGAAATTCAAGGAACCATTTTCCTTCAACCTAAATCTTCTGTATTTCTTTATAGCAGTGCAAAGTGGGTGCAAAGCACTGTGGTTATGATTGATTATTTTTCTCTACTTCTGCTTTTGCCTTCAGTAATTATTTATGCTATTGCAAAAGTAGCAAAAAGTGCAATCCATTAATTTTTCTAATTGATTTTCAAAGTGTTAATTCGCTCAGCTGGTAGAATTCTAGCACTCAGTGTGGGATCCTTGGAAGTTAAGAGTGGACTATTCACGTACCTAAAACGAAGTGTATGTGTAAGTAGATTACTAGTCTGTAGGCTACTGAATCCACTTCTCAAAAGGATATGCATATTTAAAAAAAAAAAAAAAARGGACAGGGGACAGGAGAGTGAAATTCTGCYTCATTCAGGCAGGTTAATTTTATTGTTCTCTAGTTCTTATATCAGGTAATTGAATTACTTGGCTCTCCACAGTTATGAAGGTAAAATTTGGCTCTCCGTACCTAAAGATTATTTATGAGAAGTTTGACTATTGATTCAGAATGAATAATAAAACAGCCTTTGGGGGTAGGAGTATTAAGTTTAAACATGTTGTCATAACAACCAGCCATAGTAACTTTCTCAGAATTGGTTTTAGGCATCCCATGTTTGATATCAGCCCAAAATATGTTTGTTTGAACTTAGTTATTTGAAAAAGTTTCAAATTAAATTGGTTCAGCTGTCTTTGAGTTATCCAAGGATGGCAGAATGCCATATAGAATCCATTTTTATAACACCTTGTATTTCAAAAGGGTCTGCAAAATTGAGATGAAAATAATCAATAGAGAAATGATCAGGAACAATTTTAAACAACATTATGGTGTAAAGAATGTTTTTCAGTCATGCTTCACAATTATGCAGAATTCAGCCACAAGATAATACAAGGTTTAAAGTCTGTACTGTAGGTGGCAGAGATGCATTAGTTATACAGCATAATCATCCCTGCTGTTTCATTAACAAGTAAAGCAGGATTACATTGCAGTTCATCTACCATTAATAAATATGCTGCCAAGTACCATCCTGGCTCCCTACTGTTTGCCTTAGAAAAAGGTAAGTTCAACTTTGGAGGTGTTAGTTGAGTGAAGGACTTCTAAAATATTTTCTGGGCTATCGGTTCTGCTGTTGAGAATGTATAGTAATAAAATCTGAAGTATCCTTCTGAATGGAATAGATTTCCAGGATCCTTTTACCTTCATCTAAAAAAGCATAGGTATTGGAATGCCAATAATTTTTAAATAAGTGACAGACTATGATTGAAAAATTAAATGGGCTTTCATTAACAATAATAGGATTCCTTAATAGCTTTTTTCATGGTAGTGTTGTTCTCCTTACCATGGTTAATGTTACCGTTACATACCTCAATTCAAGAGTGCTGTGACTTAGGTAAACATTGTTCCGGACTAAGACTTGGCATGTGACAACTCAGCCAAGAATTATGATCTGGACTTTAATAAAGCAAACAGCATAATACTTTGGGGGGGGGGGGGGAGAATATAGAGAGTTATGAAGGGAATGTTGCTTAAGGACGACTAATGGGCTGTGGAGCTTTCCACCTCATGTTTGGTGGCTGTAATCTTCTCCAGCTTGGGATAGATCATAAATCATTGCTTCTTGCTGGCTATTTCCAGTAAAAGAAAATCATTCTTGCAATCCTTTCTCTTCCTCAGTTAAAATAAGCATACTTTTTTTTAGTGGGTTAACCAAATATGAAGACAGGAACTGAATAAGCTTGAGAATCAAGCTCATCTTGCATACCTTAGGTGTAGCGTGTCCCCTGAGATGATTTTATGTCACTTCTGTGTGATACCAATAAGATACAAAAGGTGACAGAGCTACGAGGCTCTGTTACTCCGGGGAAACACGTAGAGCTCCTCTGGTTCAGAGCTGTTCTGTACCTTCCACTCACTCTTTGSGGTGCGGGAGAAGACTGGAGCCTCTAGGCCATCCAGATGGACCCGTTTCATTTGTCTGGTACCGCAGACATTGTGAGTACCCAGCTCAGCCCCCCGTACCCTTTGCMTTAGGAGGAAGGAATGAATGCAAACCCCTGTAATTACAAATGTGTAACCGTCAGGTGGGAAGACAAGCAAAGGAATGCATGCATAGAAACAACCATGGGGAGTATGGGGTGCTTTCTTTGAGCATATGGTGCTCATTCAGGATTTCCTATATTCATGTAGGAGGAGGATTACCTGGAAGGACAGGTGTTTGGGGTATAATTCATGATCATAATAACATTGGCTGTTACTGGTTGGTTTCTTGCAGGTTTACTGGAATGAATTTGCCTGCCCCGGTTATCAGCAGTAAAAATTGGCTGCGGCTTCACTTCACATCGGATGGCAACCACAGGCAGAAGGGGTTCAGTGCCCAATATCAAGGTAAATGTTTACTGCCTGGTCTCACTATTCAGAGTGTGTGTTTAGCCAAACCTTTTTTTTCCTAGGAATCTACAACTAACTTCCTGCATGATCCTTCTGTATCCTGTTAACAATTTTCTAGCTGGGTATCCAGGCTTTGTCGTGTGGAGAGCTACTGTTGGCAATTGTTGGGAGTACAAATACTTGTGAGCTACAGGAAAATTAATTTGCAGTGTATGCTTTGTTAGTAGATGTTCCCTTACCGGCAGTTTTGCAGGGTGCGCTGCGTGGGATATGGCAATACAGACAGGGTGCCACCAGGCGAAGGGCAGTCTGGAGTCCCACGGTGACTGTGTCTGTTTATGCTGAGCCTGTTTCGAATGAGGCGTAAACTGTTCTGTATTTACTGGTCACCACTCGAAGGATGAACTTCAGGATTGGGATCTTCAGATGCTGTTGGGGGAGAGGAAATGCTCAAGCAGAGAAAAGATCCTGTTGTGTTCTGAGGTTTGTAGGCAACCGTGGCTAACCGCAGTTCAGCGCATCCTGTTTGGGACCAAATGGTCACCAAAATAGGTGGGGTTGAGTGGGTTCCTTAGAACTGTTTATACCGTTCTTTCTGAGGACTTTGAAGGACTTTGTGGGTGCAGTGGTGTAGCAGCATTGCTTCAGGCAGCCGGCTCTGGAGGCAGGATCAGGGAGAGGGAAGGCGAAGCAGGGAAGGAGCAGGAATGACATCCAGTTCCTCATCCACTCTCCAGAGGTTTGAGTCAGTGTAGTTCAGCAGCTTTCCTCAAAAGGAAGAAATAGGACTCAGAGGAAAAAGTACATAGCCCTAGACTAGCAGGAACAAAGTGAAAGGGAGAGGAGTTTCCTCTGATAAATCTGCAAAGGGGCCCTGTTTGGGTGGCCTTAGCAATGTTGTCACGGCCTCAACGTGGGCCTTGCTGTATGAATCACCCTTGTTATTTAACTTTCCTTGCTTTCCTTTAACATATAAATTACTTTAAATTACAAGAAAAAAGCCTTTGTTTTTTTTCTGTGTAACACAAATGACTGCATGCAGCTGATGGCTTTTGCTATGACATTTTCCTTTGCTGTCATGATTGCTACTTTCTGTTAAAACACCTGTCTGAATCATCCTTTTCTCTTAAATAGAAAAGTAAAGATTAATGTTATAATTTCCTGTGATTAGATAAATGTCAGGGGGTTCTAATCTAGCACACTCTGAGAAACTGTTTTGTTAGTTATAATGAACTGTGCTTTTGTGTATTGAGTGTTTAAAAGATGAACTTAAAAATGTGCTCTTGAAATGGCATTGAAGCAGGACCTCTGTCTAGCTGGCAAAGGGAATCTGACACTCATTCTTCACACATTTGCTGTTTTTTGTGGAGTTTGTCAGGTTCTTTCCATCTGTTAGGAAAGATTTCAATACTTAAACAAAAACAAAACAAGAAACAAAGCAAAAAAACCCAGGGATAAAGGCAAGATTTTTGCAGTCAATGGAATCTGTGTCCGTAGAATGTTAAAGATACCAATGCAACTTCAAAAAAAATCAGCATAACCCTTTTCAGAGGAGCATAACCTTGTTTGAACATAAATATTTTAATGTGGATAACTAAATAAATACATACAAAATAGGATATGTAATGCCATATRAAGTAGAGCAACTAAAATGTGTTTGTCAGTAGTCGAGATGTAAGCAGACCCCAGGATAGTCCACGAGAAGGAAGAGAGGGTTAGGCTGGATCTAACTTGTTGTCCTTTTTCCGAAGACGTGTGCATACATCATTTATTAACATTCTATGTCCTCTGAGACCGTATCTGGCTTTGCTGATGATCTATAAGAAAGTAATTTCCTTTCCAGCTTGTTTACCATTGATACTTAGTTTTAGCAGAACACCTTCTGTATGTTCTATTTCAGCTCTTTCTAATCCATGCCCTAGTTTGGAAATCTCTTTATGAATGTAAAAGCAAGGTTAGATATAATCAGCCTGTATACAGGTTTTCTTTATGTTGAATACAGTAAATTCGTTCCCTTCCAGGGGGAGTTAAAATATTTTTGTTTCCTCTTCCCTTTTATGCAAGATGAATCTTGCATTCTTGCAAATACTTTTTTCCCCACACCCTGTAAAAGCAAATAAAAGGGACTGTAGAGAAATCAGTGCATTGATCTTTTTTTCTTCCTCCCACTCCTGCTTGCCTTCCCAAAAACATGCCATGTACCTGCAGGTGGCAAGAAAATAAGCCAGAAGTGCCTTACTCGGGACAGGTGACAGCACAGGGGTCAGAAGCTGGGTATCCCCTGTCATCCCCTCTATCAGCATAGCGATAAGGTGCTGTAAATGAGGTAATGAAAAAGTTGCTGGATTTAAAATGATGCTAAACAGATTTAAATAATGCTCTGGCTGGTGTAGTCCTTCTGTCCACATATTTTATTACGTAAGTTGGATCCCAAATTGTTTTTTAGCTGATTGTTACTGACACATAATTGCATCTTTTATTGATCTCCCCGCCCCATTCCCTTCCCCTTCTGTCCTCCACCCTCAGGTAGAAAGATAAATGTGGGTGAGTTTCAGCCCGTAGCACAGTGCAGAATAGCAGCAGACCTGTCGCCTTTAATAAGGGTCTATGATGAACTATATTGCACATACTGCATGACATAAATGGCTTTTAAGGATATGTATATATCTATAAATATATACGTTTAATTTTTGACAGATCTGCTAATCTTCATCTTGGATCGCACTTTTGAGCTGCAAGGGGGTTATAGCTTATGCTGTGCAACCTGTTGAGTCTCTGGGTAATCCTGAGACGGAGGCAAAGAGAGGAAAATTCTGGTGCTTGTTGCAGGCTCTGATTGCTAAAGAACCGTTGCTTAGGCTAGCTAATGGAGGGCGTAAATGAGGAGTTTCAAAATGGTAGCATTTGAGAGTGTTTCTCTTCACCTCCAACTCAAGTAAGAATCCCTGTAAGCAACCTGCCGTAGTATCCCAGATAATACTAAAACACCCCAGCAGGAGGAAAAGAGATTTAGGCAAGTCTGTATTTAATAGCAATCTTCTAGCAAGGGGAGCAGAGGTTCATGGAATAGATTTTTGCTGAAATGCTGTTTTGCAAATTAAAAATAAATAAATGTCTCCTTAAATTCTCATTTAGAGCAACATGAAACGGTTTAAAAGAAACACCCCAGACTGCCTGCTTGCTGGAAAAGCTCTGTAATGTCATCTTTCAAATTTGATAGGACACTGAGTATTCCATTAGATCTATCAGATACGTGTGAGCAGCAGAACCCTCCAGAAAACAGAGGAATTTGTGTTCATCTAATTATCCTGACACAGTCCTTTGTAGTACTGCTCCATATTCAAATTTATAAACAAAATAGGTTTTTATATACCAGATTTTTGAAGGCATAGAGTAGGAGAATTGTTCTTATTTATTTTTTTAAAAAAGCAAGTGATACTGTATTCTGACTTGTTCTAATCTAAATTGAGTAATTTGTAAAGCTTGACTTTCATCATTATGTCTCCATGTCGCAAACAAAATGAAGGATTAAGAGGAGAGTATTATGGTGATCTCTCTCTATCAATTATTGTTGAATGAGACACCATGCAATTAGGGGACTATATACTTCATGAGTAATGCAGTTTAGTCTTTGTATTTTAGGATTGGTCCTTAGCAATGAATGTCTGGTTTCTGCTGCTTGTTTTCATTACTGTTGGGTGTTTTGGAGCTAGGTTTTCTATTAGTCACAGATTTGGAGTGGGGCTCTGTCTGTTAGCTGGTTTCTGGAAGACAAGAATGAATATGGGTGAACCTTTGTTATTTAGTGTGCCTTTTCAAAAATTTGTAGTTGTGTGCAAGGCCCAGATGCGTCGAAATTGTGAACTCTCCGTACTGATTGCCTTCTGCTGGACTTTGGGATGTTCAGCAGCCCCGTGAAATCAATGGAAGTTGCTGTAGTTCAGCAGTCTGTGTGCCCTGACGAGAAGTGCTGACCCTCCCAGGGATGCCTTATCCCATCCATGGTGTCAGCATCAATACTGTGTGCGCAGGGCATACGCTGGTGATTGGAAAGCTTTGCTTGTGCTTTAAGGCTACAGGCTTACTTTATCATGCAGAAATCGACAGACCTGTGCTTTTCTGTGTGTGGCTAGGAGAAAAATTCATTGGTAATTCTATAAAAGTAACTTGCAAGGGAAGTTGCAGAGAATATAAAATTGGAAATTATTTTTATAAAGCTGCTCTTTTATTGATGGTGCCCCGAAGCACTTTACAGAGCAATGAATTAGATACTGCAAAGTCATGAGCCATTGTACATCCTGCAGTAGCTCAAATTTAGCCTTAGATACTTGGGCTTGACTGTGTTTTATTGACTGGGAGGGAATATTGGTTGTGACTATGAGGTTATCCCTGTACTTGCTTGGAAAGTGCCAGAGAATCATTAACTGCAGCATTATGGAGGATAAGCAGAACAGGGCCTCCTCAGCGCTTTATCCCGATGACAGTTGGAGTGCTGCACTGCAGCATCAGCAAGAGGCCGGCGAGCCCCAGCCCTGGTGCTGTGCTGTCCTGCGTGCAGAGGGAAACACCTCTGGGCAGCACCGCCGGGTCCTGCCGAGGGACGGGGCGGCTGCGGCTGCGAGAGCGGGGCAGCCCCCGCGGGCAGAGGGAATTTAGCTTTCCCCACTGGAAGAGCACTTACGAGGGGGCTGCGACGGCTGCTCCCGCTGTGCTGAACAAAAGGGGGCCGGGGGCTTTGCATAGAACATCGTGGTAGCCGTGACCCCCTCTGTGATACTGGAAAAAGGCTGTGGAGTGCCTATAAGAGGGACCCTGTAAACTTGTCCCATTCCCTGTCTAGTATTTTGCTGCAAGGTGTTTATCTATTGCTGCCCTGAGCTGGAGCCCAGCTGAAATTATTGCTTGCTGGCAGTCGTTACGCACAAGGAAGAGGGCATGTGAGGTAGCCCTGTAATCCCATGGCCTTTAGTACAGCCTTTCATTTCTCATTTGTGTTTCAAAGCTGTCGCTGTTCTAGTTGAGGCAGAAATAGGTTCCAGACTTGCCCAGAAATTTTAGCTTTTGTAGTCCCGTGTCCTTTCTTTGGTCCCTTGATACAGTGCGTTTGTTAAAAACCTTGAGGTCAGACTGCAAATATCCCAGAATTACCATACCATGATCTGGAGGAGTATGTGGCCGTTTGGGGCATTCTGAGACCTGCTGCTTTCCTCCTTGTGCATTTGCAGGTGAATTTACGGTAAAAAAGAAACAAGTGTGTGTTAGATTTGCTTTGAAAGTGGCATACTGTTAATTATTTCCCCCCCCTTACTAAAAAAAAAAAAAAAAAAAAAAAAAAAAAAAAAAAAAAAAGGCAAAAAAACCCCCAACAGATTAAAGATACTAATACTAGTAAGACAGACATGAACAACATAAGCTTTTCTTCATGAATATTTTTTAAGCTAATGTGGACCTCAGTTTGAGGTTACAACTGCTTTATGTAAAGAGAAAGCAAAAAGCTGTAACCAAACGATGAACAAAAAGCTCCAAGCTAGCATCTAGCTCAGAAAAGCACTACCTTAGGTAAGCTTCAAGGACTAATGCTTGACATCTCCCTGTCTGAAGCTCCTGCAAACAGATGTTATAAACAGATTTATTTTTTTTAAGCCAGAAAAGCACGATTTAAAAAAAAACTTGTTAGTTATATTGGTAATTCTTCTTGACAACTTTGTCTTAGAAATGTGCTAATTTAGGGATGAAAGTATGACAAGATAAAGAACAAGAAAAGAGCAGTTTGAAGTGGAAAATGGACTGATTTTCTCCATAGATAAGGACTGGCTCATCAGAAAAAGGATCCTATAAAGTGATTTGGACATCATGCTTTCTGCTGTGAAGTTATTCTTTAACCACATTAACTTCAAATATGCCAGTAAAAATTCTGCTGTGTGGTAGTCAAAAATATCTCTGTGTATGCTGCAGGAAGCCATTGTCTGTATCTCTACCAGTATCCAGATGGTTTTGACAGTGTGGGTTTTGTGCAAAATTCTCTTGTGTAGAGAGAACCCCAGTAATAGCCAAGTCCAGATAATAAAAACAAATTGCTGCTCAGTTACGTGGGGAATTTTCATATTGTGAAGAAGGACGGGATTCTCTTGGCGATGGATGGATAGAAATCTTGTTGCTACCCTCATATGTTTTCTCGTCTTCTGGATGAGGTTTAGAGGGGGGAGGTGAATGGTCACAACAGGACCTTTGGTAGAGTCACCATGCAGATTTTATAATTGATGTGCCTGTGGCTATTAAATAGTGGGTTTGTAAATTTATACTTCTCTGCCAACAATATGGTTTTAATATGGCCCTTTTTTCTGCTATTTTACTGCCTTTTTGAGTCTGCTATGTATGCAGATCGTGTACAATTTTTAGGTTATGGGGTGTTCATTTGAGTGCTGTATTCCCATAGAAGCAGAGAATGGCTTTACTGTATAATGTATTCATGGAATAATAACTGCATCAGTAAAACTGGGTGAAACTAACTCAGCATTTTACTCTCAAGATCCCTGAAGTTTTTTAAGCTTCCCTTTTGTCTGTTTCCCATTTTTAGTATGTTAAGCAAAATGGCATGGTTACAGAGGGATGGGGGTTGTGTGCCCAATTTTGTATTCCAGTTGGGTCAGCTTGGCTCTGATCCCCAAAGGCACTAGTGCAGACCTAACAAGGTAAACGAACAGGGGGCCCTAAAGGTTTTGAGGGGTCAGGATAAGTTGCCTGAGCTGTAAGGGAAAGATGCAGGGTATCCTGCACTGTGGGTGGTGTACAACTGTTGCTTCACTTTCTTTTTAAATAACCCCTAATGCTTAGCTAAATCTTTTCCTTGTCTTTTGCTTTGTTTTCAATCTGTCTCTGTAGTCAAAAAGCAAATCGAACTGAAGTCCAGAGGGGTGAAGCTAATGCCCAGCAAGGACAATAACCAGAAGACATCAGTGTGTAAGTTTTTTGGCTCCTCCTTACGCTGTTTTTGTATAATGATCTCCTTGAACATTTCATTTGACTTTCCAGTAATCTCTAAAACTTCGTCACTCTTAAAAGTTTTAATGCTTTTCACTCTCTTCCCTCTGCATTACTGCATCACTTTCTTCCAGTGCTCTATTCACAAGCATATACTAACTCGTTGAAGTGGGAATGGAGGGGATCGGTGTGTGTGCATTTAATATATACTGTATGCCTCCTGCTCAATGACAGACTGGGGTTCGTTACTTCTGTTGTCTTTTAGTGTGGAAAGTGTCAGACTGTAAACAAGTTTGAAAACTGAATTAAGGTTACTATTGTAAAATTAGGAGTAGGGATAAGGAACCACACCAAAAAAGACCTTTTAGAAAATCTACAGAGGCAATAGCAGTCTCTCTCCTTTTCTCTTTGTTTTATTTAATTGTCCCTGCAGAAAAATCATACCACTGCTGTGCAAGAGCTTATAATACTGATTTTTATGGTCTCCCAATCAGTTACTCGCTTTCAGTGTATCTAGCAGTTGGTATGTTAGAGGCRTGCTCAGAATGTCACTTTGTCGCTGGTGTGTTTCCCTCTTGCAGGAATGAATCCATTAGGTCCATTCATCTTTACATTAGGTCCTTTTCAAATCGGAAGCGAGACGCGTAGTTTCTTTACGCATATGACTCTGGAGAGATGACTGGGCTCTTAAGGGGACTCTAAGATTAAACAGGAGGGATTCGAATTAACTTGAGTTTATATTTTATATAAATTCAAATAGGAGCAGAATGTAGTATTTCTTAAAATAGTTTTTCGAGGAGAGGATATAATTGCTCCTTTTGTTGCATAGCCCATTACACCCATCAAAGAGGTACTGTTTGGACATGTCACTCGCCTGAATTTCCGATGCAAAATTCAGTTAAGAAAAATGGATGAACTGAATTTAAAACATCACTTTCTGTCTGAAATGAAAATGGCTCACTTCTAGTCTCACAGGAGAGTGCTTATAGTCTCCAGTTTTTCGGGAGCAAGGCCCGATAAGGTGACTAAATAGCAGGATGTAAATTGCCCAAAATATCCAGAGCAGAAAACGGTGCGGCATGTTTAGAGAAAATCAATTTTAAGAAAAAACCTGTATGCAAGATGTTCCTGGTCCTGTGATATATTCTTGCCAAGAAGAATTTAATTGTAATAAACATTTCAGTCACTTAACTGAGAATGAAATTCTGTTGGAAAATATCACCAGCTTTGTGTGGGCACTGGAGACAAAAGGAAGTGTTTGGAGTGGGATATCTGCTATCTTGGATATTGGGGAATGTGGGGAAGGGAGTCTTCACCGAGTAAAAATGTTAGCCTGGTTTGGAGTTATTAGTTTGCTGTATATAAGTATTCTGGTGTTGAGAATATGTAGGATTCCCATTTCTCCTTTCTGGGAACGCTAGGCTGCTTCCCTGTAGCAGTTTTACCTGTTGCTAATGAATGTTGCTAATGACTGTTGTCAGCACCATCCCTGCTGGGGGCTCCGGGGAAAGGCGCTGAAGGCTGAATAAGAGACAGCAACTGAACTTTCCTTTCTAGCGTATCCTGCTCTGTCCCAGTCATGCTCCGTTTCTGAGGATAAAAGTGTAGGAAGTTCTTGTTGCCTCTGCCCAGTTTATCCTCGCCCAACAGAGAGCAGGCTCCAGTCTTCAAAGCTGTCAATTCAGCATCTTGTGTAGGGCTAATCTTGTCATATTTGATAAGGCAAAACAGAGTGTAGGAAGGCAGCTTAGCCTGAAAGCTATTAAGCTATAATAATATAGCTGGTGATAGTACTGTGGCCCAAATTCCTTTCCGTTACCAGCGTGGTGCTTGCCACAACCCTTGTGCCTTCAGCTCTTCCGTGTGCACTGCTCTCAGCAAGGTCTGGATTGTAAACCCAGATTAACCTCTATCTTGCACAGCCTTCTGCTGTCACACTTCTGTTACAGTAAATTTTCAACTTCAGAAATGCTGATTCCAGAGAAGATGTCTCCAGAAAATGGTTCTTTTTCAGAAAATGGAGCCCAAAATGTTACCTCCTTTTTTCCCTTGCTTTTTTTATTTGCATGGCTAGCCATGCCCCTTCTTCTCTCAAACTTCCATGAGCTTATGAGTCTGCATATGCATCAGAGATAATTGTACAGATGGGACAGGCTGATTAAACATCTGTGAAGTTTGCTAGTGTTGCTCTTATTTCATCTGGCTCGAATATCAGAAATTTAGAAATTTCTGTGTCTCTTGGTAATAGCTAGAGCTATGCCATGCTTTATTTGCAAAGACTTTTTTATCAGCAGTGTTTTCTAGTGCTCTTTGTACCTGTCCTAAAATTCTCCCTTGAAGAATCTGTGGCCACGTAAGGCAGCTTGCAGCTATGTGCTTAATACCCTGCAGGTCTTTCAGAGGATTTCTGTTTTTCTGGATGGACACTGTGGTTAGCTGCCAGATCCTACCTGGCCAGATGAAAGTCTGTGTTTCATGTGTCTGAATGGAGGCAAAATGTAGTCACGTAACAGCTGTTGGTACTATTTCAGAAAAAGAATACATATAAAAATACGGAATTCTGGGGGGAGGTGCTAATTGTGTTCGGTTGCAGTCAAACGTGTTTGAAATTGAAATCAAGTGCCTTGTACTGTTCACCATCCCTAAAATTAATTGGACATGTTGCTTTAATCATTTTTAGAGGAAAAATAATACAGCTCTGGAGAATAAGAGATAAGAAATAATTTTAAATTTCAGATTGCATTTAGGAGATTATTCCTTTTACTGCATGCAGTATGTAAATGTGTACATTTCATGTTCACACAGTGGGAAAAACGTGGTACTTTGCTTTTACAAAGCAGCATCAAAGTTGCTTTTCTGACCTTTGAATGAGGCATACCTGAAAATGCACTGCTGGATATTGTTGGAAGGGATTGTATGAAGTAGTGCAAGTTCTGTGTATATTCAGACTTGTCAAAATCTATTTTAAATCTACAAATGCAAAATTGTTTTGGAGGTATTGACCAGTTTTAGGTCTCAGCCAAGTGCATGGAAGCTTCTGGATATATTCGGCATTGCAGCAAGCCTGCTTTCTGCATCAGATGTAGAGGTATGAATGTGTGTATGTGGGTCCCTGCTGTACTGCAACAGCACAAAGTGAGCATTGAGCAACAGAGGAGCCAGCCTTGGGTTTCTAGCACTAGGCAACACAGCTTTGAAAGAAGCTGTGTTTGGTTTAAGTGGGGCATGCTGCAAAGACAGTCTTTGCAAATGGTCTTTTAAAATCTGAAAGTCTGTAAATGTTTTTGAGCTCGCATACTTCTGAACTATTCTGAGATAGCAACAAGATGTGAAATGCAGGTTCAGAATTCCCCAAGTAAAAAACTTCCAGCTGGAAGTAGTCTTCTCCAGTGTTAGGGCCTCACAGCCCCAGTCTGTACCCTTTTCACACTTGCATATTGCTAGACACGCGAGTATTTAACATCTGGATCGGTATCACTGAGGTTCTGGAAATGCTTAACATTTGGTTTCTGGGTGCTGAAGGACCTTCCTGGGTTGGAAGGGGAGCGAGCACTTCATTGGGGTGAGCACACTATCAGTAGGTCAGCTCTCCTGCTTTTAGGACTGAATTTTGTAACCCATTAACTTGACCAGATGGTTGCATGGAGTAACTGCAAGCCTTAGCGTGATCATAAAGATTAACCTTTTTAAAACAACTAATTACTGCTACAGTCCTTCCCTCCCCACCCCCCCATGCCAGTAGAAAAGCTCACTTGCTTTCACTGTATTTCTCATGCTGAGAAACGTTGAGTCTTTGTAAAACGTTTTCAGATGCTGCTTTATTTTGTAGTTTGTATTTTACATTCCTAAATTCGATAAAAAATTGTCCCTTGGGAATCTGTCGGTGAACTTTCTTGATTAACATGGGGAGATAGAGAACTAAAGAAGGTTCTCAGTTCTTTTAACACATGGAGTAAATTAGTGTGGCAAACAAAGCAATCATAACTGGCTGTTATTGAATACATGATGAGAATGAAGTTGTTGAAAAAATCAGGAGGAGAATGGCGGGGTGGAAAACTAGTTCCATGGTTTGGGGGAGAGAATCCTTGAGACTGTAATGTAGAAATTGGACAGTTCATCACAGTTTTTAAGATCTATTGTTCTCCTAGTAACCTTGAAGGATTCATTTTGGAGYGCTACAGCCCAGGTATAGATCAGTCAAACCTTCAGGAAGATGAACACAGTACTGACAGCAAGTTCTCAGCATAACAAATATGGTTTATAACCTTTGGTTTAGTTGTGTTCATGTGTGTGTGTTTAAAACAAAAGATAGAAGAACAAAAGTTTCTGTAAATGACCATCTAATCCATCCTTTCCTTTTCTTTTGCTCTCCTTTACATTTACCAGTAAAATGTCCCAACTATCATGATATGGAGATATCTTTCCTTTCCCCCTTGCTGTGTTTTATCTTATCTGTTCTCTGGTTTATCTACACGTGTTACATAGACATTAATAAAATGCTAGCTAACAAGAGAAGAACTGTTTTTAGTCTTCAGAAATGTGATTGATAACTGACAACCTGCCTGCTGGTGCCTGTGGGTTTTGCTGGTCATCTGTAGCCATGCTTCCTCCTGAAGCTTTGAATCAGAGGCTTCAAGGTTTGCTGTCATCTGATATGGGACGTAATAAATGGATGTGATACCAGTGCAGAGTAACTAACATGGGCATCAAAGATGTTGTCTGGATAGTCTTTTGACCATGGGAGAAAGAATTCAATGTGGAAAGGCAATCTGGTAATCTGCTCTGCAAGGAAGACCATACAAGTGTTTGAATGCAGACATATCTGTAGAAGCTGTGTTTGTGCATGTGTACATTATAGGCATATCTCGTTTAATTTACTCTGGAGAAGGTATAGAAGTAAGATGAGAAATCTTAACACTTAAATACCACACGGACATACAACCCTAGTTTGTACGCTCTATCCTAAGTATTAATTTTACTTTGTTTGGAGATATCTGTATGCAGAGTCATCAGATTTGCGTAGGTAGTGATTTAAGAAACCCTAAGGAAGATGGGGTCACCGATGTATTTTGTTCAGCTGACCTTTCACTTCTCAGAAGCAGCGTATCATTTCAAGCACTAGCAGAAGGGCTCTTGGAAGCTGGTGATTTCATTTGCAGAAGGATCACCAAATTATTTTGCATCTCTGAGACCTGCTGGAGATACCCACTCGTGGAGCAGGGTGTTGTCATGGCTGCTTCAGTTATCAGGGCATGGTTGCTGAAAATATCAGAGATGAATCCCTGCTGTGGGCAGGGGCTCCCTTCCTTCTGACTCTGGCGTACGTTCAGAATCATCAGAATCTGTGAAAGGTGGCAGCAAAGCTTTGTAGCTACAAAACGCAGCCATCAAAAGAGGCCGTGTGCTGCTTTCATGCTTCTGTCTCTTGCTGGTGTCTCTGCTTGTCCACGTGACTGAGCTTAACGTGAGGTTATGAATATGCAAAAGAGGGAAAGCAATCTCTCAGGAGTCTGGTTTCCTATAAAGCCGTATCTCGCTTCCTCTTTTGCCCTCAAATGCGTGGAGGAGACTGTGGAGCACCAAAGCGTCATGCTGAAACACTGAGCCCTGTGCAGCGGCTGTGCCGGGGGAGGATGGCGGGGACAGCCCCTGCCCCATCCCTCTAGGTCCAGCAGCGCAGCAGCTGTGTCAGTGCAGGGGGGTGGCTCCAGCACGGTGGGGTGGGAGGTGGAGAGACAAAGGCCCTCTCAAAGTTGAAGGGGATGGGATGAGATGTTAGTGCCTAGAGCTGAGGAGGAGGTCAGAAGCTGTAACATTTCCAGCGTAGGTAGCCAGCGGTTAGGTGTAGATGCTCGGATGAAAGCCCTGTACCAGTGGGAGCAGAGTGATCCTTCCGTCCTTTTAGGAACAGCGTTATATCTTCCAGCTGTAGTGCCTGACTATGCAAGGTGTAATTAACCAGTGAATAATTACCATATTTGATGGTCTTGCCTTTTTGTGCATTCATGCTGCGCAGTCTGTGTTTGTGTAGACGCTCCATGTGCTTATCTTCCCATGTCAGCATTTACATGCACGCACCTCCATATCTTTCACCATGTTTGGTGCCATGCAGATCTCAAATTGTTGAGCCAACATGTCTGGTGTGAGAAACATGCTTTTATCACCGCGCCATCATCCATTTGGCAGTGGTCTTTGGGGCACTGTGCTAACACAGTATGTTCTGAAGTATAATTGAGATTTTTTCCTTTAATCTAGTGATAAGCAGAGGTAGAATGGAACCACGCTCACTTAAGGTTCATGCTTTGCTGCTTCAGCATCATTGCCAAGAAGTGTTGCATTTCCTTTGCGTCCTTCCCTTAGTAATACAAGAAAACTGAGTCACATAAACTTCTACAGCTCCGTGACAAAATCACCCCTTTGTCCCATATTATTGTGCATTTTGGTAGTTGCTGGAATTCAAAATTGAAATCAGTATATTGCCAGATTTCATCTCATCCTTGTCAGGAGCTACCCAGGTTATATCCACCCCAAGTCAATGCTTGAATGCTTGTTTGCGCCATTTGACAGGCTGGAGGGGGAAGGTCGAAATGGGGAGAGAGAGAATGAAGTTTGAAGGTGTTTATTTGGTGCTGATCACCACTTCATAGATTTCATATTTGTTGGCAGTACACTAAGGTTGCTCCATAAAATTTTTCATATTCAAACTAAATTACTTGCTTTAAAATGCCAGACTTGCATTTCCCTCTTCTTTCTCCCTTTTGTTCTGTGCTTGGTTTTTTCCCCTGGTATCATACACCTGCCTTTTCACTGAGTTGTTTTCTTTCCCTGGCACCACTCAGATGGGTTTGGAGGGGTGGTAGGCTGTCACCTTGTCATGTCACAGGTGGCCACTTTCATCACAGGCTTCGGAAATGGGCTGTTTAATTGGTGTAATTCTGCAGAATGAAAGAACTCTTTTCAGAGGTGCTTCTGTAGTGGAACAGAGGGAAAACTGCGTCCCTAGCTGGCATTTCCTCGAAAACACTTTGGTGTATAAACTGAGCCGAAATGATTCCAGTTACATTTGTTTCCAAAGCTGTTTTTCTCTAAACAAAATGGAACACGTTCAGGTTTTCGAGCTACCAATTGCCATTTTTCTCTCCACATCCACCAAGACAGTTGATGAAAGAATGTTTCTTTTGCTATTCTGTCTCTGTATGTGCTGTTTTTGCTTTGTAGTAACTCAGGTTGGTGTGTCCCAGGGACATAATATGTGTCCAGACCCTGGGATTCCAGAGAGAGGCAAAAGAATAGGCAACGATTTTAGGTAAGAACCTTTTACGTGTGTGTTTATGCATGCTTCAAAGCTACTGTCTATAACCATTGTGTGTGCTCCTTGGCATTACGTAGTCTGTTTTTAGAGACCATCTGCACACCTCTAAATGTATTATGTCTGAAAAGCTTGCTGAGACTAGTGATGTAGAAGAACAAGTGTGTATAAATGTGCACGTGTGTGTTTGGGAGACCGTGTCCCAGATCAGGATCTGTCACGATCTCTCTTTCAGAGTGTTTCCCTTTTCACAATATGGGCGTTTAGCCAGGCTTGTATAATCAGTGTTTGTTGTCATTCCCCCCCTCCAGTTAAGTGCAGAAAGAACTGTCTTAAACAGCAAAAAAATCGCTTCTCAAATTAGCTTAAGTCACAGCATGGCCCTGCCCCTAGAGAATTTGAGGTGACTTCCCAAAGCACTGGTACAGTTCTTTGTCAATAAGTATACGTGGTGCTAGATAATTGTTTTCTTATAAAGTTTAAAACAATGCTGTTATTTCCTTGTAGTTGCTAGCATTCATTTAAAGTGTGCAGGAATGAATCAGCCTGCTGTTAGCAATAGTGAATCAATATTTAATCTTATTTTGCTGTTGATGGCTGTTTTGTTCACTAAAAGTGTCTTTCAATTTAACCTGAGTCTGTCAGATTCTCCTGAAATCCAGAAAATAGATCGGAGAGGTGAGGGTGGAGGAAAGGGAATTCCCAATAGTCCCTAAATGCCATAGGATAAATTATCAGCTGCTGTAAACCGGCATTGTGCCGCTGCAGTGAATAAGGCGGCATTGGCTTAAACCAGCAAAGGATCTAAATCCAAAGTGATAGAATAAAGAACAAACCTTTCAGTAGCAGATAAAGATTTTTTTTTTTTTTTTTTTCTTTATAAGAATGCTGAGCATGTCAGCTCTTGGGGCTGAGTCTGTGCTCCCACACTGAATAAAATTCCCACTGAAGTTGCATTGAAAGGCTCAAATCCGTTCTTGGACTATCACCACCTCAGGCAAACAGCGCCCAGCACAAGCAAATGCGTGAGGCAAAAGCTTGCCCCTCGTTCATTTCTGCTGTGCCTGGAGGGCCAGTGAACTCTCTCTGTTCACAATTTGGAGAATCACTGGGATAGTAAAAAGTAAGTGACAAGCCTGTTGCTGCAGAAGCGTCTCAGCTGCTAACTTCACCCTTTGTTCTGTCTGCTAGGTTAGGCTCCAGCATCCAGTTCACCTGTAACGAGGGCTATGATTTACAAGGGTCCAAAAGCATCACCTGTAAGAGAGTGAGCGACATAATTGTTGCATGGAGTGACCACAGGCCAGTGTGCAGAGGTGAGAAGACAAAAAAATTTTACTGAGCTATTAGGACTAATGAGAGAACCCATCTCCTCAATGTCCCCTTCGTGCATCGCCCATTCTGACAAGTTTGTCATCACTTGGTTAGGATCCCTCAGCTGGTTCTTAACCTCAGCCTGCTGTGTGGCCCATGGCCCACCGGCAAGGGACACAGCCAGAACAGCCCCTTCTCGATGCTCGCAACCTGTTGGGAAAATTCGGCTCTCTACTGCTATGTGTTCAGCACTGCCCTGAGTCCATGTGTGCTCTTGGAAATGGGAGTTTGGGCTTGCCAGCTTCATGGTCAAAAGTCAATAGGATCTTTATTCTTTTCTAATGGTGATTCTTGTTTTCTGGCTGAGTGTGAGAGAGTAATATGGGTTCAAATTTTTCAGTCTTTTCAGCACAAGCCTGAGAAAGAGACCTTTGCTTGGTTCTCATGCAATTTTTTGATTCCAGAAATTCAGGTTTTAAGAAAAACACCTGTTCTGTTGCATAATGGAACTAATAAAGCTATTTCCGTTAACTMTGGAGCTTCATAAGCTATTAGCTCTGGACCATATGGATTATATTTGTGTCCTTCGTACCTGTGTACTATGTCCTCRTCTCTTTGCAATGCTTTCTGTCCCCTTCTCTTCTCTATTCCAGGTATTTCTTTTTATGGGATAAGGAGGAGAGGGGAGAAAACGTGAAAGCCTGAAACAAAATCTGGAAAAGCTAAGATGGAGGGAGATTCTGTTAAATGGAACTTGCTGCTAGTAGGCAGCAATGCGGGATTGCTTAGACTGTGGTTCCTAACTAGCGTGATCCTGATTATCCTGTGGCCCAGCCATCAGCCATCAGTGAATGGAGTTTTCTTTCAGCAGGGAAAAAACCTAATGCCTATTTTGCCCTTGGCCATTTTGTTTTCTTTCCCTCTCTGTCTCTAAAAAGTGGCATGCATAATTGTGATCTTTGTAATGCTAATAATGAACAACTTGTAATATTTTTAATTAAATCCCTCTAAAGCTCTTAAAGTCATAAATTGGTATTTTTTCAGTTCTTTTTTCTTTAATTTCATCTGCAGATTTTTTCAAGGCTTTGGAATCCCACCTAATTCTTGAACAAGCCTAGAAAAAATTGAATCAGTGTAAGAGGATATTTGGCATAAATGTGACACTATAAAGGAAATTTATGGTATTCGCTTGCAATAGATAAGAAAGGATTTGCCTGCATTATTATGATTCTATGAATCAACTTAATTTTTTTAACCACTAACTTTTGTTTTTTTTTTTCTTTTTAAAAAGTTTTCCATTTGCTTTTTATTTCAGCTTTATACCACTTTTTTCTATTTGTTCCATTTTGTTATTGGGTATTGAGTTTCTCTCAAATTGCAGAAATCAGGGTGCCCGGTGAGTAAGCTTTTACCCGTCTGGACTGTACCAGTTTCTAATACCCAGTGATCAAATGTCTTGACACCGTTGGGAGACTGTTTTTCAGCTTCCCCATCTACAGCAGCAGGTTCCCTCTGGGTCCTGGGGAGACTCACTTAATCCCTTTGTGCTCCTGTTGCCCACTTTTAAAATGGGAGTAACGGGATTTACCTTTTTTTTTCTGTAAGGTAGGATGGGACATGTGTAAAAGACTCCAGGATGGGGTCACATAGGAGGGGGCAGGCTGCTTCTCAGGGTTCCTCATGTTCCCTTGTGACCACCTGTGTAGTCAAACCGTTTGGCCAGGAGATCATTTTCCATGCTTCACTGCTATTTGGAGGAGGGGTGAAAAGCCTTGCAGATGCCACATGTGCAAATATGGCTCCTTTGGGATTTGAGATAAATTAATTTTGATTAAATCACAACAGCAGAGGCAGTTACAAAACCAGGCCTCTGTTCTTCACATTTTCTGGTTAAATGTTATATCAAAGGAATACCACAGGCAAAAATTTCTCCACTTACGCACTTTTCAGCTTCTACTTTGCCTAAGATGTTTTTAAGATACAAAATTGAGCTGCCATCTTGTTTCTGAGTCCAGAGTCATACCAGAATGAAGTCARCCCTTACCTAATAAATACTTGCTGTGCAGTACTTTTTTTGATCTGCAATGAAGAAAGGAAATACGGCCTTCTGGGGATGTTAAAAAGGAACTGTGTCTTACCTGGTATCTTCCATATAGTTGCTTTCATTGTCCTGGACATGAAAGTATTTCTGTGAGGGCTTTAATATAGTAAAAAATAAATAAAATCAGTCTGAGCGCTAGAGAATGGGTTGTTGGTGGTTGGTCTGGTGGTCCATCTGTTTGATAGCCCCTGGAAACACCCCACACATCTATTCATCACAGATAAATCCTTCATCTCTGTTACATGGAAAAAAAGGAATCCTTTGGCTAGTGAAAACAACACAGAGCAGCAATTCTTAATTCTCCCCCACTTCCATACTGTATGCATCTCTACTTCTCTCTCCTCTGTAAACAAAGAACACTGTATACATCCCAAAGCTAAGAGACCTCACTCCCACATCTATCTTGTTTTCCTCTTCACAGCTAGGATGTGTGATATGTACCTTCGTGGTCCCAGTGGTGTGATAACTTCTCCCAACTACCCTGTGCAATACGATAACAATGCCTACTGTGTGTGGGTCATCACTGCACTCAATCCAGCCAAGGTAGGTCTYGGAGATGTGTCTCCATATCATTACTTCAGAGCCTTAGTTGAAATGTTGTGTAGCTATGCTTCTTCACAGAGGACTAGTCTCTGATATTTAGCCATTCAAGTTTCTGTTTCTGATGTTGTATACCCTCCTCTCCCCCCACAGACTTCTTCCACRTGTTTCTCAACTGCCTTTAAAGACCGCAACACATCACATTCYCTCTCTGCTGAAAATTCATTTTGTTAAAGGATGTAATTAAAAGTGAATGTAATTATTTTTAATCGAAACCTCTTTGATATCTTGGCGTGAATGGTGGTGAAATGCCGAACAGCTTAGCAAAGCATCTCATTAAGCCAGCTCTCAGTTGGGGCAGGAAGGCTGTGCCAGGAATGCTGATTTTTCACTTCCTTTTGGCTGGTAGCTGGCCCCTAACCAACGGGGATTTCAGCCCCCAAAGGGTAGAGGGCAAGTGAGGAGGGAGGTATGGTTCTATCTACTGCTATTCATGCAGTGTTGTAAATTTATAAACAAGTCYTTTCTGTGTTCACTGAGGTTTGGAAGAGGGGAGGTTGGTGGGGATTTTTTGTCCCCACTGGTCTGCATGTGTGATTCAAGTCTATTGTCGCTGACCGTGTAGAGAACAAAGCTTGATTGCCTTGGCCTTTGTAAGATCAAGTCCTTTCCATTTTCCACTGGCTCAGGGAGGGCAATGTTCAGTGCCTTGCAGCTTTTTTCCAGCCCTGCAAACTCAGCCTGTTCCTCTCCTCCAGATCTGTATGGGAACAGAAGAACAAAAATTACCTTGCTGTGTAGCTCAAAATACACTTTCTGAGGTGTTATTCACCATATTCTGCTCTCGGAAGACTACAAGTTTCATTCTTTCTAGTATCTGGGTTCCCACTAACATCATCTCTATTAGCTCATGAGCAAATCTTGCATGCCAAGTCACTGAGCTCATATGCTTATTCTGTCAAGTATGGCTTGGTCCTTGCCTCTAGGCAGTCCTGCAGTTTGGCACTCTGCCTTTTGCTGCTGATCCAAGGAAGGCATTTCATAAACATGTTAGTATCCCGGGATCTCATCTTTTGCTAGAAATTGTTATGGTCTGTAGAAACGCTGGCAACCATGCGCAGTTGTAGCCTGCTTGCTGCTGGTGATGGGATGGCATCTTGTGTTTTCATCTCCAGCACTTCGCCTCCCTCTGGAGTGCTGGCCATGGCATGGCAGCTAGAGCTGGGGCTGGCTGAAGAGCCTGTTGAGTTCTGCTTCTCTCTCCCCATTGACCTCAGTTCAAGCCTTTAATACCTGTAGATCACTGGTGGATTATGATTTTAATGAGGAGTATTCCTATGTTCCAATTTCAGAATGAGTTTGTATTTAAAGGGCTGTCATTAGCTGATCATTTCATCCARCGGATGTCTTTGGCTGCATAGGAGTGTAGTAATGACCCAAATTCTGGGAAACTAGAGTGTGGAATCAGGATATTTTTCAGTGTTGATTTATTAGGAGTGATTTACTGGTTAATCAGACCCAGGAGGTTCTCCTTCATCAGGGTAATGTGCAAGTGGAGAACAGACCACATGTAACAGCAGCTATTACTGCTCAAGTGTCAGCTGTGGTTTTCAGCCTGTTGCCTGCAGACCCTTTGGTATACATTGCCTGTGCATGGACAGGTTATTGAATACATCAGCATCTTAGGCTGAGGTATGTGTATTATACATATCTTTATTTTTGTGCATCTTTGTCTTTCAAAGATCAGCAAATTCTGGTTTTTGTGTATATAAAATAGTCCCCTGTGTTTGGAAGGAAGTTGTAGTGAGCTAGATGTAGACGTGCCCTGGGTGTTATGTAGGGTAATACTTCCATTTGGGTTTTCCGGTGCAAATTATGAAGGAGGAGATGGCAATCAATTGTCAAGAGATGCTTATGGGCCATGTCCTCTGTTTTATTGACCCTTTGTCACATTGCTTTCATGTTGAATATTCAGAGTCTAATCTTCAGCTCTGTTCATTTGTTTTTCTGCTAGCCTCGTGCACAAACTGCTTCTGCTTTTCCTTCGGCGGTGTGATAGGACAAGGTTCTCCTTTTGTAAGCTTCCTGGGCAGACTGGCTCATTTTTCAAAAACTTGCTGTCTTTGTGAATTTCTACGTAGGGAAAGTTTCTCCTCTTCCCCTGGTTAGTTTCTTCCTCAGCTTTTAAACCTGTGTAATATTAAAYTGTTGATTAGAAAACAGAATCTGCAAGGTCCTGATCCTTGGCTTTCATAAATCATAAAGGGTTTTCAAATTGGTAAAATCCATTAATTTCAATACTTACCAACTTGGAGCAGAGATTCAATAGCACAAGAAAATGTAGTTTGTGCTCCATGGGCTGCAACATCATACACTGTAAAGAGGTGTAGCACAACTGAAAGAAGGATGGATTGGTCAAATCAGCAGTTTGTGTTAACTGTGTAAAGAAACTGCCATTTTCTTTTTCTTTGAAGTGATAAATAGTTAATTAGTAATATCAGTTTATAAAGGGTTTCTGAGTTTTGGATGTTTCATCCTGGAAGCGTAATTTACAGGTAGGGAAAAACTCTTCATCTCTTTGAAGCAGGGAGGGTTGAGAGGAATGCACCAATTGTTTTGGGAAAGCCACTGCTGTGCCTGCTTGTTCCTCGCACAGTGCTTTGCCTGCTCGTATTAATTTGAGCTGCTGTTCCAAGCTGCAGCCTGATGCCGTTCCTCTGCGGGAATGGCAGAGGAGGCTCTGCATGGTCCCGGGAGCCCAGGCGAGGCACAGGCTTCCTTCTGGCACTCCTCAGGAAGATGGGAAACAATGGAAACAAATCAATTGCCCTTAGTGTCTTCTGCTGTTTAAAGAATTCATTGAGATTCCAGAAACCAAAGTTGTTCAGACAGGACCAGATCTGACTGGTGAAAATACAAAAAGGCGAGTAGATTCACTGGCATGGAGGGTTTCTCTTGTCCAGTAAACAGCTCCCGAGCCTGGCTGTGTAGGCTAATGCAGCGGCTCACATGTGCATAACCCAGTATAGYAATGGGAGTTGCTGGTGTATAAGTTTTAATGCCACCTCAGTCCCTGGTATTCCTACCTAACAAGTCATATAGCGCTGCCTCTGAAAAGTACACATAAAACTCTCGCTTGCTTAAAGCACAGCCCATGTTAGAAACATGTTGCGAAATTGGAGAATTCACCTCCCTGACTCACCTTGCCTTTTTGTGCAAGGGGGATGATCTCATCATTGCACATTCCCCAGCATGGGTGAGGGAGGGATTGAAGATGAATTAATTAAAATGCCTGTAAAATACTTGGAAGATAAAAAGCACTATGGGCCTGAGCTGAAGCCTGCTGAAGTCAGTGGTAATCTTTTTATTGACTTGAGTGGTCTTTGGATCAGGTCCTGTTATATGAAGCTTTTAATATGAGCGATGGGAAAACCACTGAGCTAAATTTAGAACTCATTTGCAAGTCATCTGTTCTATATTTGGAAAAGAACTGTGAGCCAGATTCAATGAGCTACATAATCCCCTCGAAATTTGCTCAGAAACCTACATAAAGAGTATTAAGGGCATAGCGCTCTTCAGTTGACAACTTGGAATTATTTCCTATACAGAGGGCGACATCAAACCTATTTGGGGGATATTCAGGGTATATAGGTTGCTGGTTCCCATTGCCATGGGAATTTAATTTCAACCATAGTGGAAAAATAAATCATTTGGGAACTGAGAAATGCATATGATAATTGGTGAATTTGCATCAAAACTATTTCTGAACCTTCTTGACATAATGGATGTTACTGGTTGATATTTCTCCAGGGGTTATTCTTACCTGGAGTCTAGCTAGCCAAATAAAGCTCTGTCCATGCTTCTTGTGTCATCGGTGGAGAGAGATGGGCCCCTCCAGGGGATGATTCATCCCAAATGAAGACAGATGCTTGAGACTGGGGAGAAAGGGGGGAAATGAGTCATGTGTGCTTGTAAAGCATTTGAATATAACTGCAAGAGGTGCTGTTCTCCATGGAGAGAATTACTGTGTTTTTTTCCTATGAATGTGACTGCACTTCAGATCACTTTGCAGTACGAAGCCTTAGAATCAGGTGTCATATTCCAGCCTATTTTCTTGACTTTGCTAATTGCTTCCTGTCACTTCAGTAGCTTAAAATTGAGGGTTTGTGTCATCCATGTATTTGTGTGCGCTGGTAGGTCTCTTCTTGTTTAATGAATCATTAAATAGTTTTCAGTTTTCAGCTTTCAGACCAAAAAGAAAATAGGAAAATGGATAAATAAATATTGTATTCAGCATCCTGTCCCTGTGCCRCAAGGTTGCAGTCTTCAGTATACTAGAATGTAATTAGTTATTTAATTAGGGTCAGACTCCTTAGAATGCAGTTTACTTGAATGACTGATTTAACTAATGATGTGTGCCATTTTACAGTAGTGTGTTCTTTGTATTAATTACATTATTGCATCATTACATGGTTTAATAATAATCTGCACAGGTTAATATTTTGGTGGTACTACTAAAATTAATGGTTCCAAACTTCTATGAAGTATCACACAGGCTCCTGTTTCATGATCCTGGGGCTGTTGGGTAATACCCTATTTTCAGAATCTCACAGCCAAAATATCTAATTTGCTTTCTATGCATTTGAAAAGTATTAGTTGTATTTGTATGTAGAAGATGGTAGCACATGACAATTCAGTCTGAACTATATATACACCTTTTTTTCCTTTTTTTTTTTTTTTTTTTTTTTTTTTTTTTTTTTTTTTAAGAATACTCAAGGCATTCGATGTCTGACTAACCAGTGTTTTCTTAAGGGGTTGAAGTTGAGTGACTTTTGACAGAAAAATGTCAGCTTCCTAGAAAGTCCATACAAGCCTTGAAAAGACTATTGTAGAGGCATGCTCGCATTTAACATAACGCAGCTAATTGCTGCTTTTGRTTTTAACTTTGGGACTTTTATCCCCCTCTGATTGCACACATGCTCAAGTGTTTGCAGGAGATACTGCTTTTATAATAGGCAAGAAATTACAAGACAAAGATTCCAGTTTTCCTGTGCCTTGCTCCCTTGCCCCAAGTCAAGAGGTGTAGGGTGGCATCATGTGTCTGTGGTCCTTGGCACGCTTGTAGGTCCTTCTCGTTAATTACTTTTGATAACTACTTCTATGTTGTGTGAAACAGCATAAGTAGTGTGAAATTAAATTTAGTAACTTAGTCTGTTAAAAGTTAAGAAATTTAATATATTTACAGGCACATGTACAACGATCTGAATGCATTCAAGTATTTATGTGCTTTCCTGAATCTGGTCAGTTAGAAAGCTCCAAGAAACAAAGTTCCCATTGATGTTTTTCTTTCTGGTGTTGTGGATATAAAGCATTTCTGTAAATTAAGCTCTCCTCTTTTTCTTCTTGCTTGCGCTGTCCAAGGCTGGATTAAGACCTTTGTCCCCTAAGTCACATTGTAATTTTCAGTTATTTGAGTATAATAGATTTCAAAAGCAGCCAGGTGACTTGGAACACAAACCTCTCAACTTCCATGGGAGCTCTGCTCCTAAATGATACGTAGAGGCTACATAAATCGAGTGGGGGTGGAAGGTTAGGATAGAGCAGGAGAGAAAACACAGGAAACAAACAGGTGTGGACAGGTACTACGATGATTGTGTTTGCAGACAGCTTGAGACAATTTCCTTGAGCTACCCCAGTGGTAATTCATGTAAAGTCTTTCTTGGTCTGACAGAAGCTTCTGAAAACCAAGGGAACTTTCTGAGCAACGCAGAGCAAAAGAAAGACTCTCCACTTGCACCGTATGTAACAAACGCGCTGCCTGTATGCACATTCAAATCCATCACCATAATCTCAGGTTTATGAAAGAAACAGTAGCAGCACCTGGTGGAAAAAAAGGCATGCTGAAATCCCAACACACATATCTTTATCAATAAAGTCATCTAGAAAATCAATAGATAAAGCAGAAAAATCTGAGAGGTAATTTCAGTAAGAGCTCAATCTGTCTGGAAAGAATTGCTACAGTGCTATAAAAGGCGAGGACGGTCACCTTTGGTGATGTCCTGAAGATATTAATGCTCTTCTAAATTGCTCCTCGATAGACAAACAGATAAATAAACAAGACAAGAGGATCTGCTGGCTGCCTTGGCAGTTGATTCATATTAACATGCTGCATCTTTGCCAGGTTATCAAACTCACCTTTGAAGAATTTGAACTAGAAAGAGGATATGACACTCTGACAGTGGGTGATGGAGGACAAGTCGGAGACCAGAAAACTGTGCTTTACGTGTAAGTAGCGTGTCCTTTGTCCCTGTGAGAAATCCACACCTGAGTTTTGCCTTACAAGATGCAGCTGATGTGTTTGGATGAAGGAGTCCCAGTCTGCTTGCTGTACCTCACTGGATGGTTTATGTGCTGTTTGTTGGCTTTGGTGGAGCTGACTATTCTGGGTGTTTTCTTCTCTCATCGCATTTTTTTAGGCTTCAGCTGACAGAACGGCTGTTACCTCTTTGCTTCGCTTCTCTTGAACTGCCTTTTTCGGGGCCCTTTAGAGAGAGGCTGAGGCTGTCCAGGGAGCTGAGTGAACAGGATTAAAGTTTGGATACAAGAATAAAGGCAAATCAGGCAGAAACTGAGAACTGTTTGGATCTCTGTCTTTTGCGCTGTCCTTCTTGTGCAGTCATTTTTAACAGTGCAAAGTGGCTGTAAATACATTCTCTTTGAGTGACATCCTGAGCATTTTGCACCCAGTGTGTGTTTGTGTGAACGATGACACATGCTTCTTCAAGGCTGAGAATTGGTCCCCCTCAATTTATACCCTTTAGTTTGCAGATATGATGCTCTATGGAGGTTTCTTAAGTAGAGGAAAYGTTGTAAGATAGTCCTACTTTCCTTCCAGGCCTTCCTATATCGATGTTTCCCATCTAAATATGGGGGGGGGTTGGGTTTTGGTTGTTTGGGGTTGGTTGTGGCGGTTTTTTTGTTTGTTTGGGGTTTTTGTTTGGTTGGTTGGTTTGGTTTTTTCCCAATTTTAATTATGAAGAAGGGACATTGGACCAGTACAGGGCCAATCAAGCTGTGCTGAAGGAAGAGGTGAAATCTCTGATGCTGCCAGTTTTTAAAATAAAGARTTGCTGCGTTGTCAGTCTATTGTTTTAAGAAATTTGAAGACCAAGCGCTTTATGTTATAGGGCAGCTAATACAGGGAATACAAGGGAAATGGGCTCTGTATTGGCATTTGCCATCTCCTACTCAGTGCTTAAGACGGTTTTGGTTTCAGTTGGAAGGATCGTGTCAATCAGAATGACACAAAGAAACATGTGGGTTAGTAGATCGAAGGCAAGGGTTTTCCCTGACCCATGTGTTTTAAAGTACGTAAGCATCAATTTCTGGTGTCTGCTATTTTTTAGGCAGTTTTGAGGTTGGTGAGAGCTTTTGGCTGCTCTGAGGAAAGCGTGCACTTAGGACCTCAGAGTTTTGATGGAGGGTGRCAGTCAGTGTGCACACCACCGAGAGGGTTTTCTCCCTTTAAATTTTCATGTSTCTCTGGCTTTTAGTTTTGCGTACACAGTGTGCTCCACTCTGAATCTGCACCATGCAAAGGAAGCGGTTGTAGTGGAAGTGGATCCTTGTGTAGCATAGGAGCGAGTCAGGATCTTTTACAATAGCCTCTACAAAATGCCGCAGTTGAAGAAGAGTGAGCCTTGATCATCTTTCAGAAGGCTGTTTATTCTCATTAACCTGCTGATGTTAATGGTTTATGTTTGCCCTTCCTCCAGTAAAGTGTCTCTGTTCCTTTTCTGAAGGGTCAGTGAGAAATCAATTTGTGTATCATTCAAATGTAATTGTGATAATTGTGTGTCATTCAAATCCACTTTACTGAAGAAACAACGATTCTGCTATAGCTTCTCTGAATCATTAAAGTAAAATACTATGTAGCTTTATGGAAATCCAAAATTTAAAAACTGTTGGAGACCTCAGGGTGCTATACATTTAAGTACTTCAGGAAATCTATCTCGCTCTCAGCATGTCTGTTCTGAGCAATGCAGTTCAGTACTGCAAGCACAAAGTTACCTGCTACAGCCATGCCATAGTGTGTGCAAGTAGCAGGGAGAGTCTAAAAGCAGAGCAAATCGTGAGTCGTGTGTAGCACTGTGCTAACGCAAAGGTGTGCTGCTTGCCTGAACTTCCTGACTTCAGGTCAGCTTTGAGCACCTACAGGTATTTTGCTCCATATTCTAGAGCTCAGATGTGCCCCGTGACTGTGTTCAGGTCCTGACCRCTTCTGAAAGCATGGCTTCTTGCTGTGTTGGGGTATCTTTTGCCTCGTGAGTGAAGATGTTAAGCCAGTGGTGTTTGTCAGAGTCTCAAATGTCTTGAGGGCACTTGCAAGGCCAGGTACCGGAGTAGAAGCAGGGAAAAGTCACTGTGACTTTCGGAAGGAATATTTGAAGTGATGAACAGGGTGTTGGAACCAGGACCACCGGCATCCAGCTTTAGTGTCTTAACTTGAAAGACTCCCTTCTCTTCTATCTGATCAAAAATGTATAGGAGCAAACAACTCTCCAAAAGGTACTCTAGCAAAGCTGTTGTACTCTTTCCAACTGGTAGAGAGTATTTCATATTGTGTTTTTTAATTCCTCCTCTTCGTTTGTTTCTCCACATGAATCAGCCTCCTACTCCATTTTCASTTATCTTAATGTGTGCTTGTCTTTCCAAAATCTCTGTTTCTCTGAGGTTCATTTTCCTATACATTTCTTTTCAGAACATGAACACTGGTGATACTTAGGTCAGAAACTCTAACCTGCAGTGTATGTAGGCATAAAGTCTGATTATTGCAAAAGTGTTTGTAATTAAAGTGTCACAGAACATTTCACAGCCGATTGGTCAAAATGTGCAAATTATTGCCAGGGGAGTAGTTTGTAATAACTTGCTGAAATGATTTCTCATTCCATCCCTTTTTGTTTGCCTAAAGCCCATGAAGATTTTCCTAGATTTGATTTTAATCATTCCATGTTTTCTCACTCTGTATTAGCTACTCAACACCTTGCTAATGCAAATTTGGAATATCTGAGACTGTCCGCACAAGGTGTAGTGTGTGCAGAGAACGCACTCCCAGTGCAGAGAACGTTCCATTAAATTGCTGATGCTAATCCTAGCAGGGAAATTTATTTATTTTTATTTTTAATCCGGGAGGATGAGTTGAAAACTAATGAAATGTGAGAGAGCTGTGAAGACCACAGAAATACTCCATTTGTAATAAATGTGGTTGAAAGTCCATGGATGCTTTTCTCAGCAGTTGCTGCCCTCTTACCTACTGTCAGCTTAATTCAGGTATCAGGTTGGATATCCATTGGATACAAGCTGTTTTTTTTTTTTTTTTTGGAGGAATCAACATGCAGAAACCTAACCCTGTCAAAGATAGGATTTCCAATTTTCTTACTACTCTTCATTTATTTTTGGCTATTCAAGAGGAGCTCAGTCCTGCAGCCTTTCAAAWCAAGAAATACATTTGAATCAACTTGCATAGCAGCAGACATTATCCCAAACTGAGGTATGAAGGACCATTTGTTTCCGGTCTCACTCACATGCCTGTAAAATGCATCTTGGAGAACATAACAGATTGTTAGGCTGAGCTTTCTGACTTGCAGAGAGGATTTTATTCCCTAAAGTAACAAGCACCCAAATCAATCATTCAGCTTGTTAAAGTGGAATGGGAAAGCATGCAAAAACCTTTGAAGCGCCTTTTTCTGGAGGCTTTTCTCTTGGTATGTTCCTCATTCTTGCCTGTCTGCTGCTTAAAAAACTTGAGAATCATCAACAATAGCCCTTCTTCTGCACTACCCATCAAACTCTCTGGATGCAAAACAATTATTAAAACAAGATTACTTCTTAATTTGCCAGCACCCTGGGATCAATAAAATTTCTGATGCAGGTCAAAGCAATAACAGAGCAAAGGTGGGGGCAGAACTGGGAGAGCTTTGATGGGCTTGGGAGACACGAATGTGATTTCAGGGAAAAATACACTCCAGGTTCCATGGCCAAAGCTTGAGCAGTGACTGGTTTCAGGTGTTACAGTAGTCCCTGGTGCATATGTGACTGGTGAACGTCTCTGGGATGGGGAGGAGAGTTATGCGTATGGCAAGGTTGGTCCCATTTACATTAGATACCTGTAAGGCTGTTGGAAAGAATCTGGCACTTAGCAGGTAGCCAGTGTTAAGAATGTCAAGCAAGTAGCACAACCCTTCAAGCAGTCATTTGGCTTCACTCTAAACAAACAGTAATTGGCAGATCAGCCATACCGTCTCCGAATACCCAGGAAACTGGGAATTGCAACAATTATGCCTGGAGGTTGCAAGTTACATTTATTCACAGGATGCTATCAACACACAGCTGCTGGGTTTGTTCCCTTGCAGTATTGGTTTGCAATAATTCTGTCTTGAGAGCTCGGGAATCGATTTTTACCAAGAAGTGTTTCAGGTGCTGCTATTGTACTTGAGAACGGTGCCAGGCAGAAGCCATATCTATACATATGTATGTATTTAGATTTAAGCAAACACTACGGGGGGGGGGGGAACCACCACCTAATCACTTGCAGTAGTTGCACTTAAGGTAACTTATAAATTTATCACAGATGATACCTTAGCAGAAATAGTATAACAACAACCTTAAACACTGCCACTGAGACAGGCAACATAACACTCACACTCCTGTAGTAATGATCCCTTCCCACGCACTGTTACTCTGTTTTCAGAAGCAGAGGGAAGGGGAGGAGCTGTGCTCAAAGCGGGCATTTGTGCGTGCGTAAGTGCCCACACTGGTGCTTGTGTGGGTGGGGGATAAAACTCTAAAGCTGTGTTGAACCACAACGAGGTGATTAATCCCAAAGGCTGAATGAGCCACACACGGCTCATTAATACGGATATATTGGTGACATTTTTCTAAATCTCTTCAGTTCTCCTAGGAGTATCCTTGAAGGGTAGGCAACGTCCTGATCATCCTGTACTGCCTGGATTAGTAGCACTTTTCAAAGGCTCGCAGGGCATTTAGCAGACTTGAGGCTTGTGCCTTGTCTTCCAGGGTTTTTTGGGATCCTTGTGGAAACTTCTCTGTCAGGATAGAAATGTAGCAGAGAATGTGTTGAAAGTAAATTTTTGTAATACTAGAAAATACCTCAAAAGGCAGTTAAGAGGATTCAGTCACCAGTATGGGTTCTGGGAATTTTATTTGTTTGCTTATGTTTTGCTTCAGTGAGAAAGGACATGATTACTACTGATGCTGGATAATATATTATAATAATGGTACTAAATTGTAATTATTATAGTGGTGGTGATAATAACTTGCAGGCCCTCAACTATGGTAAAAGACTCGCCGTTTAGGTAGTACGCAGAAACATGCCGAGAGGCTTATCAGTCTTGAAAATCTATCAGGTTTTTGGACGTGTTCTGTTTTGGGGTTATTCTTAATTGTGTTTGTATTGCTGTCGTTATTTGTGCTCCTTCAGAGGTATATGCGTCCTTTATTTTGGTGGAAAAATAAGTTTGGGGAGACATCCAGGCTGTTTACTTGTTCTTATTTATTTTTACAGCTTGACAGGCACCACAGTCCCTGATCTCATTGTCAGCACACACCACCAGATGTGGCTCCTCTTCCAGACAGACAGTGTCAGCAACTTGCTGGGATTCAAAGCAACGTATGAAGGTAATCCAAGCATCTCTCTCAGAATTTACCTGTTTTAAAAGCATCAGGGATGAGATGGGTACGGTTTTTTGGGAGAAAAGAGAGAAAGAAGCTTCTCTAAATAYATTGAAGCTCTGCAGATTTTTTTCTTAAAACTGAAGCTTTGCTCCAGTAAGAACAGCTTTCATGATTTCTTTTCCATGAAAGCAGACTGGGTGGGTAATGTTTCATTGCCATTTCATCTGCTTTGTTGGAAGAGAGTTGGTGACTTTCAGCTGATGGCAACAGACTGTGTCTGCGGGAGAAAATGAGATCAAGTAATCAATGGTTCCAGTAGATTAATGGTATCAACTACTTTAAACTTTGCCTAGTCTGGAGTATTACAGATGAAATGAAATAAAAGTTAATGCTGGGATTTTTCAAAAGAAAGTCATGAAATGCATTAGGACGTTGTTGTGGTTTAACYCCAGCCAGCAACTAAGCCCCACCCAGCCGCTCGCTCACTCCCCCCCGTGGGATGGGGGAGACAATTGGAAGGGTAAAAGTGAGAAAACTCGTGGGTTGAGATAAAGGCAGTTTAATAGGTAAAGCAAAAGCCGCRCACGCAAACAAAGCAAACCAAGGAATTCATTCACTCCTTCCCATCGGCAGGCAGGTGTTCAGCCATCGCCAGGAAAGCAGGGCTCCATCACGCGTAACGGTGACTTGGGAAGACAAACGCCATCACTCCAAACGTCCTCCCCTTCCTCCTCCTTCCCCCAGTTTTATATATGCTGAGCATGAYGTCATGTGGTGTGGAATATCCCTTTGGTCAGTTGGGGTCGGCTGTCCCAGCTGTGTCCCCTCCYAGCGTCTTGTGCCCCCCCAGCCTACTTGCTGGAGCAGAARAGGCCGTGACTCTGTGTAAGCACTGCTCAGCGATAACGAAAACATCCCTGTGTTATCAACACYGTTTCCAGCACAAATCCAAAACGTAGCCCCGTACTAGCTACTATAAAGAAAATTAACTCTACCCCAGCCAAAACCAGCACAGATTTGAATGCTCAACTCTGTCATAAGCTTCTGTTTACTGTTGTCGAAGGTATTTGCAAAGTTAGATAAAGTGTGATGGAAAAGTATTCCTTCTAACTCATGTAAGTAACTGATGATTCTAGCTGCAGCTTTTCTTAGGTTCCTGGTTTGAGTTGTTTTTAGATTTTTCTAGAAATCGCTATCTTGTGTCACCGCATTTGGTGTGAGCACCTCGGGTCCTTAGCTTGCTCTGCAAGCCCTGCTCTGAAGAACGTGCTCTCCATCCGATAGCCTCGCGCCTGTGGGCGGGGAGCTTGTTTCCATGATGCAGCCGCCAGCGCAGACACACAAGAACACTTCCACTTGGATGTCAGCTTCTTTCTGCTTTTGTTGTCATCTTAAATCTCTTTTCAAGGCACTTGAATGCCTTTCAGTTTTTCTCTATGACCTGGTGACACCAGGGATGGCTTACTCTTTCAGCTCTGATGCCTCAAAGTAGGCACACAAATCTGCATCTAGACATGGGGGCTGATCCTTGAAAGGTCTGAGTATCAGCAGTAACATTTAAATCAAACCGTTTCTTTCAAGGGCCCTCAGTGCACATTAGCGTTCATTCATTTTTAAAAGTGTTTCCCTGGGACTTACCATGTTTCAGGGAAGAGTCACTGTGTTCAGGCTGGGACCTGGCCATAGTAGTGCTACTGATTGATGGTAAAGTAACAGCAGTTAGGAGCCCGGAGGGACTTGACCTACCAGAAGACCTAGCTGGACTAAATGCCAGCATGTCCAGGCAGGCGGAGCAGTACCTTGAAGKGGGGGGACTGGGTCGTGATGCTGGAGTATTTACAGGATGGCAGGACCAGGTCAGCAGAAAAGTCATAGAGGGACATAGATAAGAGATAATGGAATTGAAAGAAGGAAAAGGCAAATCCAGCCTTGATTGTCTTAGGCATCTTAATGGTACTATTTCAGGCTTACTGGCTGTGACTGTACCAGCCTGRAAACTCCCTCTCTGCGGTAGCTGTGACGTCTGTCTCCTGCCACGTTTGTCTGTGGTTGATTCTTGGCAGGCTGGCAGAGCATGCTGCTGCACCCCTACCTGCCAGCTGCCAGTGGGCRAGAGCATTCTCCCGCTCGGCTTTGAGATCCTGTTGGTTTGTTAATCTCATCCAAAGGGCAATGTGGACATATTCTTTCAGTCTCTTGATACATCTTATGTTTACCCTATAGCATAGCACGTAAAGCTGCAAAGCACATGAYATAGGGACTTCCTTACGCTGTTGTTCATCTTCTGTGAACTTTGGATCTATAAGGAGCTTGACTTTTTCTTCTTCTGACTTGCTTCGATGTTATTGGTAGCTTGATCTTACAGCAAGGCTGAGCTGCTCTTGCTCCCTGTGACCTCACCGGTCGGTTTGGGGATCACCATTATCATTCATGCTTYGGAGTCCTGTTGTATGGAGCTTCCAATGTCAGATGTGCTTCTCCCTTCCCTACTCATCAGCTTTACCTGCACAGCTATTGCCTATTTTGCTATACTCTTCTATGTAGCCTTCTAGAGAAGAAAAAAAAGGGAGTGTTCTGGCTCTGCTGTCCCCTGATGAACCTTAAAGGAGGGACCCTTCCCTGGGCAGTGTCTGTCCTTTGCATGTATTAGAAGTAGAGGCTACTCTCTGCCTATCGTTCGAATCTTTTCTGTTTTTCTAGGTATCTTTGCAGTTTTTGTACAGCAGCTTCTTGACCTTGCAAAATGGGTTTGTGCATGAAGAAAGAAATASGCTCCACGCCTCGGGTCCATGCTGGTGCTGTCCTGAGGTTAAGCTAACCTCCAGCCAGGTCCATAAAACTCTTTTAGTTTTTGCAAATGCTTTGAGTTACAAAGAAAGAGAAAAGTAAGAGGCAATTAGCACTTGCCAAATACATTATGAAATTATATGCAACTTACTAACAAGTTTCAGTATCAGTTTTATGGCCRTGCTTCTTCCTAATTGTGAGAGGAAAATTACAGCTAATGGAGCTATATAAAGTCAAGACCAAAAATCTGCCTGATAGAAGGACAGAGTATTGCTTATAGAATATGTTTAAATAGCCATCTATCCTAAAACGTGTAAGTTTTAGTGTACATTTTTAGTATAATGCAATTATAAAGCCTGTTGCTAGTGCTGAAACAGTTATGCCTAAGAGATTTATTGATGCACAGATTGAAGGACCTGTTGGAAGAAACGTGCTGAGGAGGGCAATATGCCATCAAATTTTTAATGTAGGGTTCCTGAGGAGGGGGAGCCAACCAGGTCCTTGCTTCACTTGTGAGTAAAGAGAAAGCATATTTGCACCAGGAAGAGTATACAAAACACAAGGTATCTGGATTCAGGTTTTTCCAAATCTGCACTGCAAGATTGGATGCATTTGGAACAAATGCTCAGTGGGTGTAAATCAGTGTGACAGCATTGATTTTTAATTAAGCTGTGTCAGTCTTTACCGGCTGAGGATCTGGCTCATTAATGTTCATGAAGATTACTTCTAAATCTCCAATGTCTCAACTGCAGCCACTTTTATCCTTTTAAACAGACCTTCTCTCATAATAGCGAACAATGTTTTTGGACTTCCAGTGTTTGTCAGAAGAAATTTGTATTAAGCTCCACTTTGCTGGAAAAGTCTTTTCTTTCTCACAACTATAGCAAGCTGATTGATACTGCAATTTAGTGCTTGACTTGTGAGAGGGCTTACAGCCTCCTGGGGTCCTAGGTTTTATCTTCTCCCTTCTTTCCTTTAATCTCAGATGACTTGTTCTGAGAATACCTTCCCCTTAGAGCTGATGCCTTCCACAGCCATCGAAATGGTTCTTTGAAAGTTCCCAGGTYGACCCCTTGTAATGGTTTGGAATAAATGATTCATTCAGGTAACATTTTCAAAAGTTCTTGAGAAATTTAGGGCTCATTGACGAGGATTCAGACTTCCATAATCTCATCTGCAATTGTTCTGCAGTTATGATCCCCTTTGGTGGACTGAAGATGCTTGGTCCTCCTCACAGGGGAGGTGTGGGGAAAAACGTGTTTCTATTACTGATGAGCTTGAAGTTATTACAAGCAATAGCATAAAAGTAAATTAATAGTTATAAAATTCTGTCGTAAGAGACAGAAATATTAAAACATGAAAAAAAAAAGAACAAAGCTAGATTTTAATTTAGTCTTACGTTTATATTTACATATTTTTAATATAAAGTAATAATTTAAAATTAAAACTAGATTTATAGACACACATGCTAACCTGGTTTGGATTTCTGTTGGAATTGGGTTAGTTTGGGTAGCGCTGACTAAGGTCTATGTTCCGAACTACCAGCATGCTGCAGGCAGGGGATGATTAAACAATATTTATTGTTGTTGAAATGCTGACTAAGTGTTTGGCTCTGGAGAGCTTAGCTTTAGAGCCGAAATTTAGCCGTRTGGTGCTAAGAGGCTTAGGAGCTCTGCAGAGCTGGAGCCTGAAGGTTTCCTCTACTGACCTTTCTGGTTTTAATCAAATTGGTGCTGCCCAAGGTGTTTGGTCAGATGAGCTTGCTGGGTTTCTACATCTGTTTTTACATATATGTTATATGTAAATACAGAACTCTATATAGATGTCTGCATGCAAGCTGCATGTAAAGGTGTTCATACACATGTGTATATGTCAAATTGAGAACAAACAATAACGTCTTAAGTTGCCTGATCCTAGGAGACTTAGGGAAAAAATACACTTACCTGAAACTAGTCCTGATGCCGCTGTTGTTCAGAGTTAGCTTTCAAAGCTCCCTGGCATGGAGCACTATCTTTGATGTTTTAGTGAAATGCTCTCAGGTTTCACTGACAAGCCCAGATAACGTGCAGGTAGTTTTCATTGATTACATGTTTGTTTTTTTTTTTAAGGTTCTACATCACCACCCCAATATTGTTGATGGTGGAAGCCTGTCAGAAAACTTAGTGTTTATATCTTTCCTACTCTGCTTTTCCATTAAATGTATTGACTCATGTCATAAAACACTCAGCTGAAATACTGCTGAACCAACAGACATGAAGGCTTTTAGCTTATGATGTGTTGACCTGAACTGCTCTCAGGGTCATGTTACTTGTATTTAAGTCTCCTATAAACCTTAGTGGGAGTGATTTGATGTCATGCCACACAGTTTTAATGAGCCTGCTAGATTCAGTTTCTGCATTTGCCCTGCAACAGTGGTTTTAGATGGGAGGGATGTGGCAAAGATATGCAGAAAGAAGGACCTTTCCTTCTTAGTTTATCTCCTCCTCCTCATCGTGTTTCCTCTTTAGATCCTTTTTTCCTCATTGTTGGAATCAACAAAAAGAACTAGGCAATAGAAGCACCCTGGTCCTGGTTCCTTCAGATATGTACCTAACACTATTAGCCTTCATTAGTTTAAGCAAAGTTAATTTAAGTGTGAAATAGAGTGTGTGAGGTTAAGTGTATTCTTGAGGGTCTTTTCTGACTAGAGGTAACATTTGTGTGATTTCCTCAGGTATGGCCTCTAAGTGCTCACAAATCCCACATCTTGTGGATATTTTTTCCAGAAACTGGAATTTTGCTAGTGTAGTAGTTGCTGGCAGCTCCAAAATCCTCATTTTCCTCCAGAGCTGAGTCAGGCAGGAGCAGAAATTCCTATGGAACCCCAGGAAAAGAGTGGCCTAAATTTTGGGTGCCTGTGGTGTTTCTGTGCAGCTGTGTAAAGGAGCAGAGACCGAGCGTTGGCGCTCCCCAAACCAGCTCCTTGCCCACGCAGGCTGAGGTTCTTGCTCTCATTAGTCACTCTGGAAGTGTGGGCTGCCTCGTCTGCGCTGAGCAAAGGGACCCAGTTTCCCCACCCGCCACCAGAAGACAAATAGCATAAATAGCTGATGAAAAATTTCTGGTGAAACATTTTGTGTTAGAAAATGCTGTTTTGTCAAAATCTTATCTGCATGATATAATATTTGATGGAGAAGTTTTGAAAGATTCGTTTCAACTTGTTTCATTTAAATAATGTCAAAACACTTGATTTAGATATTCTTGTTTAGTTTTGACTTTTATTATTCTAATGTGGAAGTGATTTTACTTAAACATTCATCAGGAGAAATGTTTCAGTCTTACTGAAGTAACATGTTTTGATATTTCTGAATCACTCATTTTCAGAATTTCTGCTCTGCTAAATATTTAATGAATTTTACTATGTATGAAAAGAAATGTAGGAACCAGGGGATTTTCTCAGGACAGAAATTCCATTTTCTGACCTCTCTAATGTAATAAAATGTGCTAGCTTTGTTTGCCTGCTGCTAACAAGGAGATCACGTGTACAGTAGAAAATGTGAGCTCTAATTCTTCATTTCTCTCCCATTCTTAAACCTGTGATTTCACTCTGTCTGTAGAGATGTTCCAGCTGGGTTCATGCAGTGTGACAGAAAAGAACTACACAAGCTCACAAGTGAGGGGGGAGCCCTAGGAGGGAGGAGACCATTCAATCAGTACCTCCAGAACATCTGTGTTACCTTTATTCTTTCTCAGCAGAGGGTCAAAAGGGAGTTATTTTTTCTTTGCTTGGCTGCATTTTTCTGAGTATCTGGTAGCCTGAGCATGTCCTCATTTTCCAAAAGCAATGAATATGCTGAACACTTGTAGCTCCCTTTGGCTTCTGCAGTAGCTGGAGCTCCTTAGCACGTCTGTCTGCAGCCCCTTGGTGGAGTTCCCATGGCCACCACCCCTCCGGAGCCACAGATAGGTGCAGAGGGAAGATCTTCAGGTCGGTGATGACATCTTAGCCTTGCTGAACATAAGGGCAAAACTCCCAGGGGCTTTAGGAGGACAGGGCTCACTCTCTGAAGTCAGGTGTGGGCAGAAATATGTTGGTGTCTGTGTGTTAAAGAGTTTTGTGGCTTCTCAGTGGAAGAGCCTCTGAAGGTGGAGGAGTAGCCCGAGAAGTGCTGGCACTTCTGCTCCCTGTGGCTCCAGCAGTGCTGGGTACAAAGTGGGCTGGGAGATGACTGCATTGCTCACCCTGGCCCTTAACACTGTGTGCGTTGTTTTAAGCGGTGGCTGGAGTGGCATATGTTAGTGTCCATCTCATTCTGAGCAAGTATCAGCAACCAGACTGGTACCGGGATGTTCACCACTTCCTTCCCCAGGGCACCCAACGTCACAGGCTTCAGTGATAGCAGGAACTGGAGACRCGGGATGAAAGGCACCCTGCAGGACAGCTTGCCAGCAGTGTTATTTGCTAATACTGTGTTTCAAGACTTCAAGGTGTGAGAAGGAAAGGAATAACAAAAATTAATTTTTAAAGGCTGTTGCCTTGTAGCAGAAAGCGCTTTCAGTTTCCCATGTCTCTGTCAGGTCACAGTGATACATGTTTAAAATACACATGCTGCCCTTTGATCTTGTTACTATTTCTGAGTTTTAAAGCTGAATTTTCTTTCCATGATTTGCACTATTTGTCTCCTGCTTTTTATTTTTTTTGGAGAGCAATGTATAGTTCAGTACTACTTTAATATCTGAACTATTTTACTTTTTGTCCCTTATATGCAAGTACAAATCTTAAACATTTGGATTTTCAAAGTCTGCAGGAAGATACATAAATCCTGGCAAGCTGTTTTCACTGACAGGCAAAAAAAGAAACCTATTTCATGAAAACTTTCATATTAGTATTAATTTATGTTAAATTATTTTTGGGATGCTTCATTACCTGGCAGTGACTTCTTGGTTCAAGACGCATACAGCAGTAGCAGAAGCTAGGTGCCTTGTTGTGACTTCTATTCAAAATACACCTGTATCTAAGTTGCCTGAAGCCAGAATAATAATGAGGTGCTCGTTGTTATTCAAACCAAATTGGAACATTAGATGGAGTAATGCAAATCTCGGATTATGCGATTATCCTCTGTAAAGAAAATGTCATAAAAGAAGTTTCCAATTTGGTGTAAGAAATTGAAAACGGGGAGAAAAGACAGCGAGGCTGATCATAGGTGATGGGGATAAAAACTAGAGAACGTGGAAGACAAGATGAATGTGAAGCAGATAAATAATGTGGGAGCGCTAAGGAGGCTGTAAAGGAATGACGTTTTGTAGCTAATAGTGATATAGAGCAGGGGGCCCTTTTGAAATGAAATTGTACGGAGCAGAAGATAACAGAAAATTGTGTTCGTGATTTACTTGAAGTCAAAATACATGCACAGCAAGAGATTAACTGTATGTTTCCATGCCATAAGGTGTCAGCTGTCTGCTTTGGGACCATGTGGAGAAATGGAAGTGGGGGTGGGAAGGGAGGGAGAGACAGGAGGCATCGCAATCCAGCAAACACACCCGAACCGTATCCTCTTTGCCAAAGAGTGCTGAAGGTCCCCTTTAGAGACACGTGGTCTGTCTGCTTCAAAAGAAGTCCTTGAAGCAGGTGCAGATTAGGATCTCCTTGGGTATCGCTGTATTTTTCATTTAGTTGTGGTTAATTTAAGGATGAGGAAGCAGTTAGGAGAGGTGGTTAGGAGCGCCTTTCAGTGACAGTGGTAAAATTAATGTGTTAAAGACAGATCTTGGCTGTTTTCTGTGCCACTGCTGACTGCCCTCCCATGCGAGATGGTGCGGAGGGGACCGGCGCTCTCTCGGGGATGCGGTGTCTTTGCCAGAGCGTTGGGAAGCAGCACGCAGCACAGATGTATGGAGGGCACTGCACCAGCTCGGCGTTGGAGCCTTCCCCTCGTGCAACTTTTGTTTTCTTTCTTTCAGAGATTGACCAAGGGAGCTGCGGTGATCCTGGGATCCCAGCCTACGGCAGGAGAGAAGGATCCACGTTTCGCCAYGGGGACAGTTTGAAGTTTGAGTGCCAGCCTGCCTTTGAGTTGAAGGGACAGAAAACAATTACCTGCCAAAAGAGTAGCCAGTGGTCTGCTCAGAAACCAGTTTGTGTTTGTAAGTCAGTGAGGAGACGGCTCTAAAATATCTTCGTTGCATGGTGAGGTGGTCACACAAACAGTATGTTTGTGCTCTGTGCTTGGTACCCGGGATAGGGCAAGTTCTCGTGGTGGCAGATGTGGCACCAAGCTGCAGCTTCACTTACCTGAAGCCATGGGGAGAGTTTGGTTTGGCTCTTCTCTCAGCAAGAAGGGATGTGCAGTGGGGAGCAGCGTCCGGATGGAGTTTTGGGCTTGTGCTGGGGACCGTGTGCTCTCTCTGCTCGACCCCTCTGCCCTCCTGGCAAGATCCCTTCTGGAGGGAAAGTAGGGCTTTGAGATCCAAGATGGGAGGCATGGACACAAAAAAAAAAAAAAAAATTTAAAACTTGATTCTATTTTTGGCCACTTAATTTTCCTTCGCTATCTGACAATATTCAGGCTCCCTGCTGCTGGACCTCAATTTTTAATTTGTTGCATGAGTTCTCAGCAGAAGTAGGATATTATGCTCTCAGTAGTGACTAAGGATAAAATTTTCAGATGTAAATGGGAGTTACATGCRCAGTCTCCATTGGGTTTTAATGGCCTCACTGTCCTTTGAAGATGCATTGGGCAATCTGCTTTATTATATTGACTGAACCTTCACTCAGAAACAATGTTGTATTTGAACATTACCAAAACTCACAAAAGTATCTATATTTTCCCCAGTTGGTGACAAGCAAACTCTTCTTTTTGTCTCATCTCCACTTGGATATGTTAAAGTCTGTGCCTTTGAACAAATACTATGGGGTAAGGGAGTGAGACTGAACCTAACAAAAAAAAAAAAAAAAAAAAAAAAAAAAAAAAAAAAAAAAAAAAAAAAAAAAAAAAAAAAAAAAAAAAAAAGAAAGGAAAATTCAGCTGAGCAACAGACAGAGGACAAAAGTGTGGGGAAAACAGAAATGTTAATTTTTAGAAGTGTGTATTCACTATGCAGATAAATAGATGTGCTGGTGTTAGATACTCCAGTACAAAATGCTCATTTGTAGTGTGACAGGACTTGATCTGTACCAGAGAGATTACACAGCTGGGGGGGAGCAAACCGTTACTTTAGAGCTGAATCTGGGTTCTTCAGGAGCTGTGGGAGAAGTGGGGGCTTTAGTGTCCCTACACTGGCAATTTATGGGAGAATGCGGGAAACCTGTTTCAAGTAAGTGCCTTTCTTTTCAAACACTAGTTTAAGCTCTGAGCATTTGAGAATGTCTGTTTGGGGAAAGGAAGCAATTACTTTGTGAGTTTTGCCTTTTCTGGATGCCACGACTCCCTTCCTACTTGGTTTTCTCTGTAAGCAAATCAGCTAAAGATGCTGATGTGGAAAATGGAGCTTCCCTGGTTATTTTTGAAGTGTGAAGTGTTAAGACTGTTTCTGTGCTTAGTGTCAGAAGTTTTGTGGTGGTTTTCCCACCCCCCCCGCCCCAGAAGTTCAGATGAATTTGAACAGCTGATGGTTTGGTTTTGAGGGTCTTGCTGGCAGTTTGCAGTGAGACTAAACCCATAGTTTGTGCCCAGTGTGAGAGGATTGGATCATAGTAGTATAGAAAGGAGACTTTCTAGTAAAGTAGGATTATTTTTTTATAGATAGAGACTGCAGGGGCATCAAATCAAGCCCAATCAGCCGTCCATGCAAAGCATAGCACAGGCATGAATCTTCTAGTTAAAATAATTCCATTGTATTCTGTTCTCTGTGGCCCTCCAGCTTTGTTATATTTATGAATCAACAAGGCAACATGTAGGTAGTGGAAAAAGTATTTCATAGCCCTTTCTACACCTTCACTCCCCTGCCTTTATTCTAGACAGCATCATGTTAGTGTGCACGAATCAGAAGAGGTTACATGACAAAATGTGTAACCTGGCATGAAATCTGTAGTGGGATTAGTAACAACTCTCTGTAAATGTTGGGAGACCATTAAATGTGTTGGGCATGAGGTGGGAAAATAAGGTAACCTGATTTATGTGCTGCTAGTTGGAATATGCAAACAATTCAGTGCTTCTGATTCTGGCCGCAAATGCGTGACAAATGCAGAAGGAGATTAAACAGCGCGCTATGGTGCATCCTGCTGTCCTGAGCAAATGATTTATGAGCAGACAGAATTTATTGTGGAGAACTCATTTCCTGGGGCTTCGATGACAAAGCAACACAAACCATTTAAGTAATGCATCTGCTTATTGCAACGGGTTCTTAATTCATGACTGTGCCTTCATGATAACAGACCTTCCATCTTCACCCTCTTTGTTGTCATTGCATCCCTTAACCATCCAGGGTGAGCACACTTCAGAAACTTTGCAAGACTTCTTAGTGCATGTCTTCTGCAAACCCCTTACTAAGCAAGGTATCCCTGGCCTTGCTGTGTATGTTCAGATTATCTCTGCTCATCTGAGATACTTGGAACAACTGCACTGGAGCCTGGGAACCTGTAGTACTGTAGCTGGATGGGGTAGCACAATCATCCATCTGTCTGTGCTCTGAGCTCGGTGTCTGCTTCTGTGCAATGTGGGTGTCTGGGTATTGGTGACGACTGGATACTGAAGACCTCTCTTTCTCCCTGTTCTGCAGCACCTTGTAGTGCTTGAATCAGCATTGTAGGTACAGTTGTTTGCTCTGACACTTGCATTTTCAAAGTTACAGAACTGTGATATCTGTCAAAGGCTAAGGCAGTTCCCATAACCCAAGATAACCCCAGCCATTGCTTTCGTACAGAGCTACGTTCAGTTTTCTTGAAGTCTTGAAGGACAGCAAAATGGGCTTAGGAGCTGCCATGCGGATAAATGTTACCTAAGGAAAACCATTGTGCTACTTAGATGAAGTTTGTGCTCTGGTGGTAGGAACTCATAAGGGATATAATATTCAAACTGAAGTCTACAGTTACCTGTGGCGGAGGAGATTATTAAGCTTATGAATGGGGAACCAGCCCATAATTACAGCTATAACGGGAAGCTGGTGAGTTGTTCAGTTACTGCAGTGAGAATGATGATGAAAGTCTGGATAGACACAGTCGGGGAGCAGGGCGTTTCAGTAGTGCCATAACTTTCAAGTAGATGGTTGGAATTACTGTTTAAACATACTCATGTATAGTAGGGAAAAACTCATTATCTGAATTTTATGTGAACTATTGCAGTGGAAGGCCCTGCTACAAAACATTTTCTACGACCAAAATTTGTTTCACAAGGTTTATGTTTTCTTGCTAAGGAAAGGAAGAGCTAACGTCCCCTTTGCAGGGGGATAGTGCTCTCAGAGGGTTTCTGCAGCAGTTCAGTAAGTCTTACAAGGTTCTTTGCTACTCCTCTCCAGCAGCTCCCCTTCCCTTCCCTCCTCCTCCTCCTGCCTGCAGCCCTGCCCCTGTGGGCCTGTGACCTACAACTCCTGAGTTTTCAGTCCCGCACCTCCAGCTGAATGGTTGACTTGTGCCAAGCAGTGCCGTCATTTTACATGATAGATTATGGGATAAACCGTCATGACAATATATGTCCTTTGTAACCATCTTACTGAATAAAGGCAAAGTTTTTGCCTTGTTTTAACTATCCTCTGCCAGTTGCTCTGGGAGAGTCATTTCTGAAAACAACTTATTTTCTGATACAAGTTTAGTTCATTGATCTCACACTTGCAAACTTCAAGTTTTCTGGACCCGTCACGTGTTCTAAAGGTAAATAAAACATAGTGAAATAAAACAGTATGTACATTCTGACCGCAATGCATCAGGCAAACCTGAGGGTGGAGGTTTCTGCACTGAACTGAGGGGTTTTTGTTTGGCATCACTTGACTGCAACTCCACAAAGGCTGGGGATAAATATGTGCCTGCGTGTGTGTATGTATATATGTGTGTGTATGTTTAAATGGAGGGGCCGTCATTTGAGTTGTCCTGTTTCAGAGTACTTCTGGACTCCTCCAGACACTTTACATCCCTTGATCTGATAGTCATTACAGGGGTCTTGGTGTTGCTCCGGTCTTGCTTTAGGATCTTCATTGGTCTCCAGTGACTTTCTTTTTGTTGTGTTATTGTAAACTGTCTTTGTATTACAGACATGGTTAGAGCAGTTGTCATGCATAGCATTGCTCTAAACAGAGCAGAAGGCATTTCCCAAAGCATTTCCAATTGAAATTATGTTAAATTGGGCGTTTTCTTCTCTGGCTTTGGAGCAGATGTTATGCTTTCTTCCCTTCTTGTTCACTTGAAAAGCTCAACCACAGCCCATTTCTCCTCACCGATTTGCTCGTGGTTGCTGTGACATGCGGGAACACTGTGAAGAAGCAGCGCTGTGCCCACTAACGCTGGAGATCTGTGCTGTCTTGTTGCAAATGGTACATAGACTCTCTCAGACCAAACTGAGCACCGACAAAATCCTTTGCATTGTTGAGAGTTGTCTTTGAGTTGGCTCCATTAGGAGGTTGGTACAGCCCAGGATCCCCCGTCCTTCCACGCGGGTGTATGGCACTGACACAGTTGTCCTCTTCGGAGGCATTATGATTTTGTGCATTTTTCCAGTCCTTTAAACATCTGATTTTCCTTAATAGGAGTATAAAATCTCTCTTCTCCTTAGTGGCAATTACTCCTTTTATTTGTTAATCCCATATTGGCCTATTATACCTGCTGAACAATCTTAGCTCCTCTTAGCAAAGATTGCAAATTTTAGTTTTGAGCCGAGTGGCTAACCTTTTGTGTGCACTGTCTGGTACAAACATTCAGGTTGTTAGCTGGAAATGCAAAGTGCAATAGATGTTTTCCCAGCAATGTACTGAACAGAACCATGTAATTTCATATCACTTGACAAGTTTTTCATTTAGCTCTAAATTAAATTGTCAGTTGGTCATTATTTTCTTTCTATTTCTTTCTTTCTTCTCTTTTCTCCTTTCCTGCCCACTATTCACAGTGACCTATGGAGCCTTCCCTATGAAGAGTAATTTGGAGAAAAGTGTGTCTCTTAAGTTAGCGGTAATAAAAGCATAGCTTGCCTTTCTAAAAATACTAGCTTTTTAACAGAGAGAGTAGTTAACCCTTGGAGCAGTCTCCTGAAGGCAGTGGTGGGTTCTCTGTACCTAAACATCTATAAATAGAGATTGGATACTCTTTTCTGGAGATCTGTAGGAAGCAGGAGTTGTTTCATAGTCTGTGTATTAAGGAGGTGGACAGATAAGATGACCAGAGTGATCCTTTATTGTCCAATAATTCTTTAATCAGAAATTGCAGAAAATTTTCTTTTAAAGGAATTGATACTTTTTTCATTAAGAGGGAGTTTTTTAGACTTATGAAGTGTAGCATAGGCCCTCATTCTTCTGATGAAACCTGATCCCTTGTGTGCTCTTCATATTATTTCTTTTATTCTTAATTCCTCTTTTTGCAGTGCCAATGGAACAGTTTATGCTAACTCACAAAATGTTTCTCCCTCCTGCTGTAAACAGGTTTTCTTTTTCTAGCTAACGTTGGACTTGTTTATCTGCTTGTAGATGCCGTTGCTTTTAGTGGATTTTGGAAGAAGTGTAGGGATTCTATTAATTTTTATTTCCAAGCTGTTTTGCCATGTGGGTTTTTGGGGTTTTTTTCTGTTGTTGTTGTTGTTGGGTTTGTTTTGTTTTGATTGATGCTTTTATGAAGCACACTGATATGATTTTTCCTGATGTAATGGCAGAGACACTTTCTAATTATCTCTGCTAGACAAGTTGGGAAAGGAAACTGGCAGCTAACCTCAACCTACCAAAACATGTCAACTCTGACCTCTGCAAAGCAGCCGGTCGCATCCTTCCTTTGTGCAGCTGAAAGCCTGCCAAGAAACGGGCTCCTTGCCTGCTGAGGCCGCTTCCAGGGCTTGATGGTTTCTACATTGTGCAACAGATGTGTGTCCTTCAGGACCCATTAGCACCTTCTGCTTGCCCTTGATCTGAGTTGGGTTCAGAGCAGCAAATCGGTGCTGAAATGCTCCTTATCTGCAGCCTGTTCCCCTGAGCCATTGAGATCCTGTCTTTCTCTGGCAGTAAGGGAAGCAAATTAAATGAAGGCAGGATTACCATGATCTCTATATACATGTGGGATTTGTAGCTTTTGTTAACAACCTTGTTTCACAGTTGCAGCCATGTAAGACCATTCCGTTCTTAAAATTAAGCAGGGCGCTTTCCCTCAAAGCCCTTGTTCTGCATTGCAGCCCCAGTTTATCGAAGCACTGAGATTTAAATGTTTGCTTAAGTAGACATACATGCTTAAGTGCTGTGCTGGGCAGGAATGCACTTAAGCAGCTTCTTAATTACAATTAATTGTGTTCTAATTGTCCCCCATGCACTCCCCAGGCATTTTTTGGTGTAACCTATATGAAAATTTTCCGTTTTCCTTTCTGTGACTTTAAAAGGTGGCTGCTTAACCAGTCCTTCTGCTCTTCCTTGAGAGTTGTCTCAAACAAGCTGCACATCTTCCAGCATGCCACTTGTCAATTGAGTTGTGAAGTTTCCCTTGGTGTCTATATCTAAGGAAAGCTGACGTCCACCTGGGTCAAACCAGAGCCTGTTTTCTCCTTGGTGTTACTTTGTCAGTGAGTTCTGTCTAGCAGTTGCAGAGCCAGAAGAAACAGTCTCCCGCTGTGAGCTGCTGCTTCGTGTTCTCTTGGTTTCTAACAAATTGTTAGGGGCTTGGGGTACTTGCACAGTCAGCCTGGTTCAGCAAGAAGGTTGCAGTGATAAGGCTGGAGGGCGCGAGATGAGGTTGTGGTGGCGATCCAGCAGATGTGGCCAGCTCTCGCGTCCTCAGCAGGGATGCTCCTCCTGCAGAGAGAGCCTGCACGTGGGGAGGGCTGGCGCGGAGGACTTGACAGGGGTGTCAGGCCGCGTGGCTGTGCATGGAGCTCACCAGAGGTGCTCCCAGCTGCTCTCTCAGCGCTGATCAGGAGGATGCAGTTTATTGGGTTGTCTCTGTGCTTGTTATTTTACTGATTGAATCAGTTGAACTGTTACCCTGATAGGGTTTCATGCTGCTATAAATGAGCTGTCCTGTGCCAAGGCATCTGTCCACATTCCTGACAGCAATTGCTCAGCATGATGCCTTGCTTCTCTTTACATGAGTCTGAATCTGAAATGACACTTACTGGTTTTATCAGGCGAGGAGGTTGTCTCTGTCCCCTTCCCCTATCTCTATATCCAGAAAACGGGAATGCGGTGTGTGTTATGTTGCCATCTTCCATCTGGTCTGCAGAGAAGTTCTCTTATGCCTGCCTTATTTTACTTTAATGCTTTACATGTGGGGTTGATGTTTGAGGAAGCTGCAATGGGACATTTCCAATTTGCAGGTGGAGTCGATGTGTGCAAGTTTAGCTTTAAGGCTCTTTCCGTTGCTCACCATGAGCAGAGCTTCACGTGTGGCTGAACCTGCCCACACACCTTCTGCTGCAGTTAATCACTGGTGTGCAGTTGCCGTCCCCCCAGTTGCAGTTACACGCTTCGGGGGTGCCTTGCCCTTTCTGGTGTTACAGCAGTCGTCCTTCATGCACCCAGTGTGCTGAGACTGTGGGACTGTGTGGAGAGTCAAGTCAAGTCCCAGCCTGTTGCAGCTTCCAGCCTGCAGGAGACGAATGTGTTGCAGCAGTTGGCAGACAGCTCTGAGCACTGCAGCAGAGGAAGGATGCTCTGCTAAACCACGAAGGAGCAAAATGGGAAAGGTACATAACAAGACCACTAGACTGCTTTGGGGCTTTTGCCAAAAAGTGACAATTAAACTTCCATCTTCATCTGGACACCGCCACTGATTCCCAAGAGAGACTGCAGGGAGGGGGAGAGTTCCCTTAAAATAAACAGGGACACACAGGAAAGGATCTTGTCTTTGTGCAGAAGCCTTGGAGCACCTCCTGAATAACAGATGGCTGCAGAAACCCTGGCAGACAAGCAGCCCAACACTGCCCTAGTGGGGATCGGCATCTTCCAGTAAGTTTAAGAAACTTTCTTATTCCCGGTAACCCAGTCGCTGTTCCTGTTTTGAGTGGGTAGAAATGAAACTCGCTTTGGTATCGTAGCGCTCTTCTGTGCGCACAGAGGCTCCTATACAGTGTTTTAAGTTCACTGATGATATTTTCCTCAAGATCTGGTACTCAAACCCTGCCTTTTTTTCATTATTCTTAACATACCCGCTCTCCCGCCCCTGGTTAGCTGCATGCTGGCAGTGACAGCTACTCCATCAGACTAAGCTGAAGAGTTTGTTGCTCTGAAATACAAAAAAGTTCTCCCAGTTAATATTTGCTCTAGACTCCTTTCCCTCACCTCCCACTTGTCCTGTTGGTGCCTCAGGGTTTTAAGAAGGAAAACGCGTTGTGATGCAGATGTGTTTATTGAAACAGCTGATACAGAAAGAGGAGAATACAAAATGTAAAGCACTTTGCTTCGCAGCTTGAACAGTGCCCTGAGCTTCCAGCACTGTTAGCTATTTGGGATGTATGCTTCCCCAAGTGAGGCATGCCGGTTATGAACCAGGCTCCTGCTGAGGTCCTATTTTTCCAGTCCATCAGCAAGCTATGCCTGGAGGAGAGATCTTCTTAAAAAGGAAAGGTAAGGCAGAAAATCCATTACTGTCTTCAAGCTTTCTCCCAAGTGGTCAGAGTCTGTGGGAATGATATCTAAAAGCTGAGAGAGAAGTCAGGATTTTTTTGTTTCCATGGAGACTGAAATTATTACAGTGATTCCCTGCTTGGTTTTCAGCCCCTGAACCTGGTGCCTTTCCCATTCCCATGCGTTGCAGGTGTGCCCTCTCCCCGGGATCAGCCCTGGATTCTCATGTGCAGGATGAGCAGAGATGGAGCGTCTGGGGCCACCAGGCATGCCTCACAGGAGAAGCGAGACGGTCTGTGAGGAGGCAGGATCTTTTGAAGGCAGAAGAAAAGAGAAGCAAGTTGCGCTTAGATCGACCAGACAAATGCAGAAATTGCTCCTGGCTGAAAGTGCGGAAACAAGCAGCTGTGCTGGTGAATAACTGTCAGATGCCTCCGTGTGCAGCTCGGCCATGAGCACCTCGCACTGGGACTGCGGGGCAGTGCCCTCATGCCACGGTCATGTGTCCCACTCGATTTTCTAAGCCAAGAAGCAATGAGCTGTTTCTTCACCGTTTTACTGCTCTATCAAGATTCTGCTTTCATTTAATGTTTGTGATGACTTGGATAAATATCTTGTACTCATTTGTTAATGACAGGGGTCTCACTGACTTTGTTAGGTACTCTGTTTCTACTGAGTTTTGCTGTGATTTATTCTGCTGTATTTAATAAAGGGATTTTTCTTATTGCTTTTGCAGTACTTGATCAGTAATAATAATAATTGACAAAGATCAGCATAAGCTTATAAATCTGAACCGATGCTATGCACATAATGAAATGTCCTCTCATAACATTTAAGAACAACCATAATAAATACTAATTTCAATCTCTTAGCTCAAGGCCTCAGAGTCACGGATATTCCTAACTCGGTGATCCTGACGGACGGGCTGCAGGCAGCAGGGCTGACCTCTGTCTGTCTGTCATGTTTCGAATGACTGCTCGCTCCTCGGGGGCACTTTGTTCCTGACTGTCTCAGATGCACAAAACAGCATGAGACAGGTAGTGCTCAGCTGTCTTCCACCTTTCTTGGGGACTATTATCTTCGTTCTGATAGCACGTTTCGCTGTTTGTGACATTGTTAAACAGCTTCTGCTTTTATCCGAGTGTCCACCAAAGCACTTCTGAGAAGGCAGAGAGGCTGACGTGGATCCCGGTGCCAGCTCTGTCCAGTGCAGCCCCACACCAAAAACCCCCTTTCACGCTGAAGAAAACCTCTCCTGCTTAAAAAGATGAAGAAATCTTCATATCACAGGCACCGTGATCTTGATAATGAACCTTCTGGATCAGTTGTTGCTTCTTGGGCTGGAYGTGCCCCTGACCTGCCGGCAGGGATGGTGACCCTCTGGGAGGCGAAGCCGAGCTCCCCGCTGCGCTGAGGAGCGCTCGTACGTTGGTGCCCTGCYGCGGGCTTGGGACATGGATGTGTGGGACAGTGGCCTTTGTCCGACAGCCTGCAACTTGGCTGTCTCCTACACTTGTTATTTTATGGAAAATCAAAATTGTCATTTGCTTCCCTGCAGTAGAGACTTTTGGGGGTGTTTATCGGTTACTTTTTAATCTGTCATTTTGTTTTATCTAGCAAAGGTTAATTTTATATTCTTCCCTCGCTCTGCTTTTCTTTCTTTTGTCAGCAAGTTCTTTGTTGTTGTTATTTCCTGAAATGAGCCACCAGCGCTGTGCCGTAATAGCTGCGCTAGCAACTGTACCTCTCTGTTGCTGGCTGYGTGATACTGTAGGTCCTGTATGAATGCTAATTTACCACTTTGGATTTAAAAATTTATAGGAGATGCCTAGCTCCTGCGAGGGGTTCCTACTGCTAAGATGTTTCTCTGTGTGTGAATGCATTTATTTTCAATAACTATTCCTAGGCAGATTATACCAAGATTATGCTGACAGAATTGTTTGACAGCATCCCTTGATATCTCAGCATCTAGTAAAGAGCCAAAATCCTGAGGATATTTTGCAGTTTGTTTTTTCTTTAATCTGTTCTCTTTGTTTCTGAGAGCAGGAAATAGATTGTGTAGCTCTTAGCCTTGATAACGTCATGGTAAYGTCCATCTTACTTGATCTGAAACCATTAAGCATTGAAGGAAGACAGAGGGAAGTAACAGAGGGAGGGTGAGCGTTGAACCAAATAATTGTATAAATGCGAAACTAAAACCAGTCTCATCCTCTGTGCGATGTCCTTTTGCCAGGAATTAGTGAGATGTATGTTCCAAGTAATGAATTTTACCAAGGGCGATGGTGGGGGGAAAGGATGAGTAAAGCATACATACATAAAATATCAAAAACATGGGGTAGGTACCATTTAAAAGGCAGCCTTGCTTTTTCAAATTAATGGACCTTGTCAGCTGAAATACAGTATATATTGAAAACCCTTGAGAGCTAAAGATTTTTCTTCATATGCACTCTTCCCCTCAACTTCATTTTAAGACTGGTTTTAATTATTTTCATGGGAATGGCAGTCTAGTTTGATGCCTCTTTTTGGTAATGTGGTAGCCCAGCAGAAGTCAGTGATTTATTTGTAACGGGAAGGGGAGCTTGCCAGTGCTTGCTTTGAGTTGTCCCAAGCCCCTGGCACTTGGGGGAAAAGTCACTACCAAAACCAAACAGCAGCCTCCATTTTTCAGTGCTCATTTGGCACAGGTGTAAACAGCTGCCCAAGGAGATAGACAAAGGCAAATTGACTCGCAGCTCCTTCTCAAAGTTGTTGACAATTTATTGCTGTATTGTACAAATATTTAATACAGGATGGGGATGGCCTGAATGTGAGGAGTTTGTCTAAATGCAGTGGGACTGCCTGGGCGCAGTTACATCTGTTGAGGAGCATGGATGAAAATTGCATTTAGCAAACAGAAAGATAAACTAGAAGTGCAGATTTTTAAGCAAATCCTGAAAGGTCTGCACTGCACTCAGAAGTGCATCTGCAGTTCACCCAGCACTTTAGACTGAAAAGCTTGGGTACGGATAGCAGCAGAGGAGCCTGGAGGTCTGCGTGGGGTGACAGCCGAGCTGATTGCTTACCTCAGGTTTTGTTGGTTGTGCTGAGTTGTGGCCACAACAGAAGACGTTGCTACAAAGGCTAACTCGTTTACTGCTAACTTTATTTTGCGCTAGCTGTAGTGTTACATTTGATTCTTGTGTAGTTTTCCTCTCGGGGATACGCAGGAGAATTCACCTGCAAAATACCAAATCCCCTCCTGGCTGAGTGACATTTTCTTCTTGCAGTAAAAGAAACCCGTGCTCCACTGTGCATGGCACAAAGCCTACGTAAATGTAAGGAAGCACACTTGAAAAAAGAGGCAGTACTCTGCTACGCTAGAAAATTGAAAATCAACCAAAACCAGGACTTGGAGACTACTTTGAAGTCACTTCTTCCCCATGCAAATAAATCGCTGATGTCTAGCAGTGAATGGAGCACTGAGCCCTTCCTTTCTTTAATCGTCTCTGAGAAGCAAAGCAATTGGGAATTTGCAGGAATCGCCCAGCTCAAGGGATAAGGGGGAGGGGGAAACATGACAGAGCAGCTTGTAGGAGCATGGTGCTGCATGATTGAATGTGATTTCTTATTGCAGTTTCCTGCTTTTTCAACTTCACCACCCCATCTGGGATTGTGCTGTCACCAAATTACCCTGAAGAATACGGAAGCAGCTTGCACTGTGTTTGGTTAATTATAGCTAAACCCGAGAGCCGAATTCACTTGGCTTTCAATGATTTTGATGTGGAGCCTCAGTTTGATTTCCTAGCCGTGAAGGATGGTGGGACTGCTGAATCTCCGGTGCTGGGGACCTTCTCAGGAAACCAGATCCCCTCCTCTCTGACCAGCAGCGGTCATGTAGCCAGGCTGGAGTTCCAGACTGACCACTCCATGGAGAAGAGAGGCTTCAACATAACCTTCACCAGTAAGTGCCCAATCCTTCCTTCTGGTTTTCATTTCAAGCTCTAAATTCTCGTTGGGGACTAATGGGCAAGGGTTTGATCTCACTGAAACCATTTGCAAATCCAGAATAAGTCTGAAATATTGGAGTTTACTTCAGATTTGCAGTTGGGTAACTGAGGATTGGTTTCAAGCTTAGAGCTGACTGCACAAGTTCTTTCTGGCTGTGAAGTTTAAGTGTTGTCCAGTGGTGAAAGAAACAGTTTGGCCCTGGATTATCTGTCCAYGGAGCAGCCAGGGTTTCTGTTTTCCCATCAGCCTGCAGCTTGCTGTGCGAGGTGGGCTTTCTGCTCTCCCTCTCTGTGCCTCCATTCTGCTCACTGAGCTGAGACAATGCTTTGTGGACAGCTTGATGCAGATCCGGAGGACTTACTAGATCTCGGATGGTTGTGTTCATCAGTCAATACTGTCATCGTTTGCTGACACCTAAAAGCATGCAAGACTTTGAAGATGAAGGAAGACATGTAGCAGTGTCTTATAATATGAAGCATTGAAACTTYTACAGATATATTTGGCTTCACATAAGTCCAGTCTTCAATGAATGCTATAGTAATTTTATCCTCATATTGTCCTATAATTTTCTAAAGAGCGTTATTAAACCTATTCAGCAGAACTGATAAATGACTTTGTTATAATAGCCTTTAGTGGCACAGCTAAATTAATAGCCTTTCGAGCTATGATTGCAAATCCTCTATTTAAAAAAAAAAAAAAAAAAAAAAAAAGAAAAAAAACAGAGGTCTTAAGAAATCATTTGCCACACTACAGCAGGCTGAAGGCTCATCAGACGAAGTAGCTTGTGTATGGTAGTATCACATACCCAGGACTGAGTCCTAGATCCTGCACCTAGGGAGACACCTCATGCAGAAACGCTCATGGTGCCCTCCAGCATGCACCTCCGATACATTATGTACCCGTGTTGGGAGTTGTGGCTGTCCCCTCTATGAAGACATTTTTAAGCCAAATTTTTTATTGTTCTAAATTACTCTTAAGTACGCATGAGTTAATCTGTTCTGACTGCTTGAACTACCAAAAGGGAGCTCCTGAGTCTTTCTCAGTCACCTTACCATCCCTTCCTTCAGTTTAGATATGAGAGAGGAGACAACATATTGCTACAAGGGACAGATAAAAGAGCACAAGCAACAGATTCAGCTTGTGTTTTCCCCTTTAGCAGTGTATATAACAAGATATTGTAAGAGTAACGATGCTCTGTAGGAAATCCAGAACTCATCTGAATTTGGTCAAGTGCATTAAAGATACTAAAAGCATGTGTGTGTAATTAACTGGCGGCTTTAATCTTTCATATGCTGCTCATCTCTGAAGACCACCTCCCAGCATATGAAGATATAGTACATAATTATGCACTTAATGGGGAATTAAGGCTGTAGACTTACTTTCTGATTGGTTGGCTGGCCTAGTTTTTAACTGCTGGAAAAGGGCAGGCCTTTACACAGAGCTGTGCGTCTGTGCAATTCCACGTGCAACTTTGGAACTCCTAGAAAGGTAATTGCTGTGTGTCCTTCATTTTATCCTAGTAATGATGACAAGCAAGGTCAGGGACTATATGGCAGTCAATCACAGAACATGCTGAGRGGACCCTTACTTTTAACCACAGGGCCTTAAAGCTTTCATTTTTTTCTCGTTAATGGTTAATTTATGTCCCCTCTATGCAGGTGCACGCACTGCGGTGTTTTTAGAGTTTTTAAAAATCTTTCTCTATTTTGAGTGTTTGTGCATTTTTATATCTGAAAGATTGCTAAGAAGATAATTTGGTTCTGCAGGCTCTTTTCTGGCCCCTGTATCTCAGCACCTCTTGGATGCAAATGGTTTTAATCTCATCCTTCCTCTCTCAGGTTGCAAATGAACACTTGCAGTAGAGACAGGGAACAGAAAAATTTAAGCCACTTCAACTAGATGAAAAGGTGAACTGTGGGAACACACACTTGGGTGTCTTAGCAGTGTGGGGAAGAGGTGATGACATGATTTCTGCCACAGGCCGACTCGTCTGTGCAGAACACGGTAGCTTTGCTGGGATGATAGTGGGCCAAATTCCAGTCCGTGCTGTTTGGTCTTCCCTGTGAGGAAGGTCCGCTGTCCAGGGACACGATCAAGTGCTGTTGTCTCCATAGGAAAGACATGAAACTATTGTTTAATTCTGAAGTTTGTGGTCCAACATACTTATTTAAGTTACTCGCTATTCTCTTATCTTTCCCTCTTAGCGTTTAGGCATAATGAATGCCCTGACCCTGGCGTGCCTGTGAACGGAAAGCGATTTGGTGACAGCCTCCAGCTTGGCAGCTCTGTGTCCTTCCTTTGCGATGAGGGCTTCATTAGGACCCATGGCTCAGAAACCATCACCTGCATCTTGAAGGAAGGAAATGTGGTCTGGAACAATGCAGTGCTCAGATGCGAAGGTAAACTTTATCGTCTTTCCTACTAGTCTGTACGTGCGCCCTGGAGGGAGAATGGTCCCCTGGTGTTTCAGGAAAAAGGATAATAGCTCTGTCTGTCAAGGTCCCAGTCAGATAACCCATAGTGAAGGTATACAGTGCTGACCTTGTGGGAGGCCTTTTGCCATCATACAGACAGAGGTGTTTGTTGTTGAGAGCTGAAGGACTATTGGACTTTAGTTCTAACCCTCAGCTTCTCAGTTATGGCCATGATTTTACGTAGCTCTGGAAGGTGGTGTCTGCACAGGAGAGTTTGCTTAGGAGGAAGTGCCAGTCCAGTAATCACCGAGCACTGAACTCAGTTTGTTTCTAATTTTTTGTGAAATGAATGATGGGGATTATTTTTATTAGCTCAGTTATTAGAACAACACTTGTTGTAACAAGAACAATAATAAAAGGCTTTGATTTACTGATGACTAAAAGTAAAAAATTAATGGGAAAGTAAAAGACCTAATAAAAGAGTTGAAAGATGGATAGAAGTCCTGACAGGAAATTACGTAGCTTTGGGGCAGAAAGGAGCCTCTTGTTCAAAAATAATTAGTTAGGGTCCAGTTGAGATCCAATTGACTTTCATCTGGCATCCTTCAGATCAGCAGTGAAGGTTTTAGGCCCAGACTTACATAGGTATTTAAGGTCATATCAAGTGTGACATTTTGTAGCCCATGCACAAAGCTCGCACCACGCGTAGCCCTGGGTTGGTGCTTCAGCAGCTGCTCTGGAGGAGCAGGGTCCCCTTGGTCCATGAGGACTCAACTGGCAGTGAGTATCGTGGGATGACGGGCTTGGTCTGCCCCGTGGGAGCTCCCGAAGGCTGTGACAGTAACGCGGTCACGCTGCCATGCGAGACGTGCATGACCAGCACCAGTGACTTAACTCAGTGGGACATGAAGAAACACCTGGTGATGAATCCTGCAAAGTGCTGAGCAGGGGAAACACAAACTCACATGAACAGACGCGCTTTTCTGTCCTGCTTGATTTTTTTAGAGGACAATACATTGCAATTATTTAGGGCTATAGAATTTTGTACCTCTGGTCCATCAGATCCGGTGTTCTTTTTCCAGAAGAGATAATAATATGCCTTCAGCTTCTGCTGATGGCACAAGGGACCACAATGTGGAATAAATGCTATAGTCTTGTGATGTCCCTTGTGGTAGAAAAGACATGACTCAATTACCACAGATACGAAAGATTTTCTGGCACCTGCAGCTACTGAAATGCAAACTGACCTTGCAGTTTTCTCTAGTTTTATATCTAATTATTATTTATTATAACCTGTCCCCTTAGAGCTGCTGCACAAGGTCAGGCTACTGACTCCCACAGATACAGTAGCAGGCTGCTACATCTTCAGTTTAAGCTGAAAATGCAATTTCTTGCCAGCTAGTGTTGTTATTTCATCTGGTTCTGATTATTTTTTAACACATGAGAAACAATAATGCATGCAAGCTATTGCATGGCAGGAAAATACTGCCTGGCAGGGAGGGGTACGTCCGATCATGCCACAGCTTCCGTGATGCTCTTCACCTGAATTGTGTCATCTTCCTTGTCCCCAGCGCCATGCGGGGGCCACTTGACGTCGCCCAGCGGAACCATCCTGTCCCCCGGCTGGCCTGGCTTCTACAAGGACTCCCTGAGCTGCGCGTGGGTCATAGAGGCCCAGCCGGGCTACCCCATCAAGATCACGTTTGACAGGTGCTCACCCTGGACTTCTCAAAAGTTTCCTCTCTGCGGTTGTTTTCGGTGGTTCCAGCAGTGTTGAGTTGTAGCCACCCCCGGAGGAAAAGGGAACGAACTGCTCAGTGCTGTGTTTGGCAGTGAGGGTTCTCTCTCTCCCTCTCTCTCGTTAACTCCTGACAAGACGTTAAAATTCACCTAACGTTCAAGAAGAAAAGGTGGAAAATGGTGATTTTTCCCTTTTTGTTTTGACTAACTCCTGCTAATTTGCAGTGCTACTTTAGACGCACGTAGAACACGTTTTCAGAGGCTGAGCTCCCACGTGCTCAGCCTGCCAGGGAGAAGCAGCAGTGGGGATCTTGCCCTGACTCAGGCATGCCGAGTCTCTTGACTTGCCCTGGATTTCACTGTTTGAGGAGGGCTATGCTTTCTTGAACCTGGGTCTGTATGTCTGAGAAGTGATTGTTCATGTAGCGAAAGATGCTTGTTGCTGCAAAGACTGTTCAGTGTCAGCAGATGAAGCAGGTGAAGGATCAGAAAGAAACCAAAATGCGGGGAGGGGAATGACGTGTTCTCAGTAAGATGCTCAGCCAGCCGAAGGTCAGGCAGTAGAAACAGACTCACGTATTGCCCCATGGCTTGTGCTGCCTTCTAGTCATTAAAGCACGTTCAGGACTGCAATGAAGAAAAATTATCCATGCTGGTTTTTCACAGACATATTCTTGTGTCCCTTTCAGATTTAAGACAGAGGTGAATTATGACACCCTGGAAGTGCGAGATGGCCGGTCCTATTCTTCCCCGTTGATAGGTGTCTATGATGGGACTCAGGTGCCCCAGTTCCTCATCAGCACCAGCAACTACCTCTACCTCCTCTTCACCACTGACAAAAGCCACTCTGACATAGGCTTTCAGATCCGATATGAAAGTAAGTGCAAGTTATTCATGTAATTACGTGCTCTCCAGCAGCACAATGGACTCAATCAGAGGCCCATTGGACTCGCTTCTCCCCTGTGCCAGGCAGTTAGCGCTATTACAGTGATTGGAGAATGTGAAGCTACTGCAAGTGAAGTAGCAGTTTCTGCTTTTTGACCATCTTGCTTGTTTAGAGTTTTTGTTTTAGCATCTACAGAGTATTACTGATTTTAGGAGGCAGAATTGAGTTCCTCTGTCCATTTCGTCCTCTTTCTTTGGGGATAATCAGTAGGACTTTGAATGAGCTCACAGAAGGAGTCGAACTTTCCCCCAGGCTAATCGCTGCCCCTTGCAGCAGGCTCTGCAGCCGCTGAGTGGTCTGACACGAGTGGGTTTGTTTGCCACAGCTGTGAAGCTCCAGTCAGACCACTGCTTGGATCCGGGGATCCCAGTAAATGGCCAGCGCCATGGGAATGATTTCTACGTGGGAGCACTGGTGACGTTCAGCTGCGATTCAGGCTATACCCTGAGTGACAACGAAGCCCTGGAGTGTGAGCCAAACTTCCAGTGGAGCCGGCCACTGCCCAGCTGTGAGGGTAAGGAGCGCAGAAGATAACATCTGCAGGAGATGGCAAATGCTTCATTGCAGATCTACTGCAAAAGCAAAGCAGCAATTGTGAAGTTCACACTGACGTTGGATCCATGTATTTTGTTTGATTTTGATGGGCTGGGCTTTGTTTTGGCATTCAGAAGAACTAATATTCTTCCAGCTGATGATGGGTTTTGAATTCTTTAATCCTTTTTTTTTTTTTTTTTTTTTTTTTTTTTTTTTTTTTTTTTGCAGCTCTATGTGGAGGTTACATTCGTGGTTCCAGTGGTACCATCTTATCCCCAGGCTTCCCTGATTTTTATCCCAATAACTTGAACTGCACATGGACAATAGAAACATCACATGGAAAAGGTGAGAAACCTTTAACTTAGAGTGGTTTTAGAGATGGACTGGAGGACGGTGGTCAATGGGGGAGGCAAGTGCTCCCTGTGTAAACCAAGAGTTTGTCTCCAAGGCAGTGATGGTGGTACCCATGTGCTTGGCTAGTTGCCATTCTTGCCACCGCTCAAACGTTGTCTCTGGACAAGATGCAGAGGTTTTTGGTGTCACATCTCTTAATCCCTTTAATGTAGAGAGGATTAAGAGGGATAGTCGGTCCCATATTAAACCCCCAGATCTGAGAGCCTGCACCAGGCAGTATCTTTAGTTTCAGACCTTTGTGGCAGTATTCTCTGGAAAGTTAACTGGTATTTGGATACCTGGTATTGCTATCACATGGAGGAAGGGCGAGCTGCCACTGACTCCACTGCACTAATATTTAGTACTCAATAGTACTTTCAGCCTTATTTTTCTTTGCAGTGCTGGATCACTGTCTACAGAGTGACTACACAGATGTCTACACAGTCTACATCTGTTTACAGATGGAAAAGTGGAAGCTTGTAGTAAATAATTTTCAGACATGGGACAGAACTCAGGCTCTCGGTTCCCAGCTCTGTCCCAGTTCTGCAGCTCTCATTTCCCCACTAGCTAGGAGTATTGCCAGCATAGAGGCAAAGTGCAGATCTATTTAGTCCAATCTCCTGTGCAGCACAGGCCAATCTTTTGTCTTAGAGGAAAATTTCAAGAAAATTTATCATTGATGATTAGAGAGCAAGTTTTATGTGCAAGGGCGGGAGGTAATTTCTCCTGATGCAGTCAGTATCTGCTTGGGGTAAGCACAAAGGGTGTAAACCCTTTATGTAACTTTATGCACTCTTACGTAACTGTCTCATCATACCGGATATCAGCGCGACGGGAGCTATCATGAGCCAATTTTGCAAATACCATTATTGTAGCAAATAAACTTGTCAATGAACAGCACAGTGCATTAAGGGAACCATCACATGCTGTGAAAAGTATTCTGTTGAGTAGCAATCCACTCTTCATTAATCCACTCTGCCTTGGATTCAGCTCTCCGATGAGACACTGCATTATCCTGTAGCTAAGCTAAGCACAACACTTTTATATGAGAAAGTGCAACTCTAATGGCCTGTGTGCTTTTGTGCCAACATCAGAAGACAGTCTTCTGACCAAGCTAAGCAAGGCTCAGAAAAACACAGTGCATTTTCAAATAGTGCAGTTATGCCTACACAAGTCTAGGGGCTTTTTGTCCCCTGTCCTGTAAAAGATCCTGCTGTGGCCAATTCAGTAGTACAGAAAACAGCACATCACTTACAGCAGTTCAGTGTGATGCAGTTCTGGATCATCCAAAGAATTCAGCCCTGGATCTGACCACCTTGAACCGGACCATGTTTGTCTCACTAGGAGAAGCTGGATATTGAGCTCTCTGGAAAGCTGGTCCTAGCTTTAGCGGTCTGAAGCCTATGAGCTTCTTTGGAAATTCTAGCCTTAGCTGCAGGTAATGAATATTAGAAAATCAAACTGTGAGCTGCTCTGTAAATCCAGCTAGTTGTCAGAGGCCTAGAGACCTATAAATTTTCACTACAAGAGTTTCAGCTCTTCTTACCTATCAGGTTGTGCTGGAAAGGTGAGGATAAGATTCTGACAAAAGAAGCTGAGTGTTTAAAGTAAGAGACTCCTCTATACCAATGAAAGGAGCGTGTTCATACTGTGTTTTGTTTGGTATTTTCATCCCTCTCCTCACCCACTGCTGGTATCCTTCCTTCAAGCCTGTTCTCCGGGAGCTTGTTAGAAATAAACCACAGCACACGGTGGGATCCCTCTCTTTGCGCAGGTGCCCTTCTGCAGGGCTGCGGCTGCTGGGTGGCAGTGCCTCGCCCCCAGGCAGGATCACCCTTCTTGGGTTTGTGGAGCTTTCTGGGCTAGGAAAGCTTCACCGAGGCAGCTGCTTGGATGCAGGAAATCTCCAGATCCAGTTAGAGGTTAGGGCGAGAGGAGAGGATAGATTGAGGATGTTGTACAGTTATAACAAGCTGGTATATAGCCAAGTTACATGTCAGGAAAACCTCTCCTTCCTTGTCCCTGTAGTTCAGGTGAGTTGTGTATTTACCAGTGCAATGAAAGGAGGAGATAAAGAAAGAAAGATGTCCTTTTCTCTGTTTTGTGGAAGATGGTGAAATGTATTTAGATGCTGGGCTGTGTTGGTGGGAGTGCACGTACACGTACATACACATACGTACATGTCCTTTCTCTTCCAACAGTATTCTATCTTTCTTAGTGATCTACTTTCCCAGCTGTCGCTGTGTTAAACTGCTGTGTAATGCATTGCAGCGAGCTTCTCCCAGCTCTTTTCAGCATTCCTGCAACGTTTCTTCTCATTCTTCAGTAAAGAGCAGTGGAACGGTGTGATCCTGAGTCAGAGCAGTAGCTGCTGAAACGGAATGAATTTAGTCCTTGGAGAACAGAACAGGTTTTAAAAAAAGGCGTAACTGAACCCCATTCTCGGCTAACTTTATTGGCAGTGCACTTGCAGTGCAGTCTTCTCTCTGTGCTTTGTCCTTGCCTTTCAGTTCCCTGTTCCCGGAGACCGCTGGGTGCACAAGTGATCACTGGGTAAATTTGGTGCTTGCTAAACCCAGAAGCTTTAACAATTCTGCTGCAAGCAGGGGGTATATTTACATGACTTAAGTGTTTGCCGTTGTACCTGATTTTTCTTGTTCTAGTTTTATGTTTCCCACACCCACTTCTACTAATGTCTTACTGCTTGGGCTTGCAGCACCGCTGCTGTCACAGGCCTGGGAAGTCTTTCAGTTCCCATAAAATAGAACGGAGTTCAGGGCTTGTGCCTCCCAGTCCACCGGACTGTTCCCTGCCAAGCCAGTGACTGAGCAGGGGTGATCTGCATCATAAAAGGCAGTCTCAAGTTATTCACTCCCAGATCTTTATGAACATCTCACAGATGGCCAGCACATGAGTCCCCTAATTGAAACAAGTTGGTTGTTATAATAGTTATTTTTATGTGACTGCAGACACTGATTTACTTTATGGACTCACGAGCTGTACGATTTAAGTTTAAAAACAGCTTAAGTTTAAAGGTATTTAAATGCTTAAAGAGAGACTATTGTTTTTAATCTGAGAACTTCAAAGTGATTTCTTTTCCCTATGATTTGTTTTGTTGTTTCTTTTACAGAGAATGGAAAAAAAAAAAACCCTGCATTTGCAGAGACATTTTGTGCCACAGTAAATTTCAGACCAGAGCAAAGGTTTAATCAGAGTCACAAATCCTTTAAAATGAGTTTGTAATTATTCCTTATGGCTACAGTTGCACAGCCCTTAACCGGCTCTGCTGCTGGAGAGGCCTTATGCCCTGTGATTGGACTTGTTATCTTAAAAACCTGGAGTCAGGGGCTGTCCTCCCACTTCTGGGGACAGAATTATGCTTGTGTTTCTCTGGTGGTGTGTTGATTTCGGTGGAGTCATATTATTTGTGTTTCTTAGATTGGGTTTTGTAAAGGCGAGGGTATAAATTTGCTGTCAGTTGATAAACAGGGAAAACTTAAGACATTTTGTATTCACTGCATCTCACCGAGTTTTCAGGCCAAAACAGGTCATACCTATTTTCAATTGACTATACTGCTGGTAAGAATAATAAACATTTGGAAACGGTTAGACGTTTCCTTCTTGCGTGGAGTTCTGTGGGGGGAACAGCGGAACTAAAAATTTTTTGCCAGGCTCCATATAATATTTACCTGGATATAAGGAAGGAATTGTCAAAGTCGAGACCCCTTTCGGTCATCGCGAAGCAGTGAGTCACACAAATACTTCTGCCTGGGACACTGAAGGTTAGCAAGGTGCAATGAGCTGCGTGGCAGGGATAAAGATGGGGAGAGAACAGGGCAGTTGAGATGACCCTGTGAGCCCTGCTTCTTCCCAAGCCAGTGATTTCTGTGGGAAGGGCTTTGTATTGGTTACCAACCTCTCTGTCCTTCATTTCTTGGAAGGAAACTGCATGTGACCAGTAAACCTTCACAAAGAAATTGGATAGACATAGGGATAAATGGAATATTCAGACTTATAATTTGATGCTGACAAAAAACTGTTGAGACGGATATTAAATCGCATGCTCTAGAGCTTTAATCAATCTCTAGGTTGGTCTCATCCTGATCTCCAGAAATTAATGGGGAATGGGGAGCAAGGAGGAGATTATTCCTCTGATCCTTATTTACAGATTTCCCGTGCTTGCTTTTGAATCAGCTGATGCTGTACTTTGGCAGAGATGGGATGCAGAGCAAGACAGCCCTTGGGTCTCACCAGGCTGGCAGTCTCTGTGTTGTTAATCATTGGCTTAAATGAAGTAACTTGGTCATGCCACTGGGCACTCCTGATGTGTGCGAGGAGGTAGGGATCTAACTGTGACTAATGAAGACCAGATTACAGCACTTGTGTTTGCATGGAGGAGTCTGTTTCTCTGCAAATAGCCCTGTTGAGTTCAGTGGGGTTATGAGGAGTGTAAAGCCCAATTCAGCGTGAGCGGGGGCTCAGGAGCCTGCTCCTTGGTGCTCAGAAAGTGTGCAAAGATCTTTGGATGAGAGAAGCCATATAAATGCAAAGAGGCTTTTTTATTGCTAGGCATCGCTTTAGCTTGCTAACTTTGTGTGACGGTAATGTGACAGGGTTTCTGATCTAAGATCCTGCCTTGCTTTGCTCTCTGAAAGCTGTCGCTGCCATTTTTTGTTTTTCAAAGATGGAATTATTTTACAGAGAGTAAGTGTCTCTAGCTGCATTTGAATTCCAGCACAAAAAATCACCTAGCTGGAGGCTTTTCCAAAAGCCTCAAGTACTTACTCTTTTGTGTCTGTAGGTGTGAAGGATACTTTAAGTAATCCATTACTCCTTTCTTGTTCATTTACAAATGCTGCAAGGTCACAGCCTTCTCACCGAAATGTTTCAAATTGTTGAAATTGAATTTGGAAGAAGAGACAAAATAGTTTTCCTGTGTTTGTCTGTTCTTTCTGTAGCTGGATCTGTTGTGGTTTTTATTTTTGTCAGTATAATGTGGATAAAAGTGTAGGATTCTCTTCGCTTCTAAGATCTGCTACAGCTGGCAAGACCTGGGCTAACCACCCTGACTCTGCATGCCCTGCCAAAATCTGCAATGGCTGCACGTGCGCTTCCCACCACRTGCCTCGGAGGGGACGGCAGGTCCTGGGAGTGGGTCACAAGCAGGGAAGGGACAGCAGCAGCCCCCTCCCAGCAGGACAGGGCTGGGCTGGGCCCTGGAGCAAGGTGCTGGGGTGCTGCTGGAAGGGAGCGTGGCTGCATGACATAGCACTTACTTGGGAGATGCACGTGAACGGCTTACGAGCCGTGTGTGGCTGAGGAAACAGGGTTGTCCGTGTGTGATCACTCCTGTTGTCCTCCAGCCTCTGGGGACCAGCATTCAGTCCTGTCAAAGGAAATTACACAAAGTCTCTGCAGTCACACTGCTGGCATACTTTATCTTCTGGAAAAGCCTCTCTGACCTTGATACTTGGCTAAAGTCCTATTTTTCTAGGTATGAATTCCTTCCAGAACATAACTTGTTTTTGTTGTTTTCAAGTTCTCACAACTACAGCTTTTGCTGTTCTTGCTACCCATATAAAGGTCAACACTTTTAAAATAAAATACTCTAAGCTGCCAGGCTCGGTCCTTTCTGCTGCTGATCTGTCCCTCGAGCGAGCCTGTGTCGTCTCTGTTCCTGTGTTACAAAGGCACAGGGATCGAAGATCTTAACTGCCTTTCTCTGTTCTGGGCCTTGTACTGTACCCTCGTTTTACTTTTTTCATCTATTTCATTTCTTTTCAGTGTGCTTTTTCTTCTCAGTTGGGCTGCTATTTACTGGGAAGCAGGGAATCAATACTGGTGTCGTCTCAGGCAGAGGAGAGGGGCTTTAGCTCTGGGACGAAGGGATGCCATATGAACGCTGCTGGCTGAAGCCATCTCTATTTTTCCTCCCCTGCAGGTGTGTTCTTCACCTTTCATACCTTTCACTTGGAGAATGGCCACGACTACCTCCTCATCACTGAAAATACCAGCTTTGCTCAGCCACTGAAGCAACTGACGGGCTCTCGGCTCCCTGCCCCGCTTAGTGCAGGGCTCTTTGGAAACTTCTCTGCTCAAATTCGCTTCATCTCGGACTTCTCCATGTCCTATGAGGGTTTCAACATCACCTTCTCAGGTAAGGACAGGGGTGGACAAAGACTTCATTCTTTCCCTTTCCTTCCTGCTTTTCTGCAAACCTTGGGAATAACTTTGTTGATGCAGTGCACGTGATTTGGGTCACTGACAGTCACTCCTCTTGTAAACCCAGTAAATTATTCTAGCATTAAACCACAGTATGTCCCAAGAAATACTCTCATTGCAGTCCCCGTATCACCAGATGTAGCAATTTTGTCTGCCTTGAGCCCCCGTAGATGACTGGATTGAACCCACTGGAATTAAATCCCACTACAAAGGCGTTTGTTGACTTCTCCCTCCTCACAGAGTCATCTCTTCGGCTCTGTTTATGGAGTTTCAGCTAGCATTTTCTTGGGGTATGCTTATCCCTCTTTCTTCCAGATGCCTTCCTTCTCTGTTTATGAGAGGCAAATCACTGCAGTAGTTACAGCATTTCCATTTCCAACATGGGAAGCTGGGACAGATGGGATTTTTTGGAAGGCAACATTGAGCAATCTGGACAACTTGGATAAGGAGCAAGGCAGAGCTGGTCACTCCCATTGTCCGTCTGGTCTCTCTTTTTTCTGTTGGTTCATTGCTCCGCTTGGATGCTCATCCAGTGACCCAGCCTCTGCAGCTGACTTCAGCTTGTCCTAGATGTAACACATGCCACGTGCAGCCTTGGCCAGGTTTCCATGAGCCCACTGGCATTGCTGGGGAACTGGAGACAGTATTTTCCCTTGCCGGGCTTCTTCCAGTTGACCTATAATAGCAGACGAAAGCTGACCTCCTGGGGCACAGAGCAGGGCATCAAGGGATGCAGGATTTTGCTGACTGCAGCAACCCTTCTCGCCCCTGCTGTGCTGGTGAAGATCTGGCTGTGCCGAGACAGCTTCTGCCCTGAGCATTTCCAGTAAGCCAGTCCAGTCCTGCGCTTACTGAACCAAGCCACTTCTGTTGCAGGCTTTGACTGTTTGTGATTACACAAAATGCTGCTTCCTTCAAATGAAATTCCAGATTTTCAGAAGTTGTCAGTGAAGAGTAGCGTGTGCTCTTGTAGAGAGACTCAAAGGAAGGCACGTCTGCCTATGCAGAACAGATCATCACGCTTGTAAACTGTCACTTTGCGTGGGTAATCTCTGGTTGAAGTGCGCAAGGTGTTTAACTGTGTCCTTTAACTCAGAGCCCTACAAATGACTGCTGAAGCGTTTGCCTGTGCACACGTTTCAGAAAATGTAATCTTCACTGCCTGAGTGCCCCAACAAGCCATTCTGTAAAACAATCAGTTACCGGACAAAAGCTTATCGTATTGCTGCTGTTCTTTTCTGTATCTCAGCATTCCTCTTAGTCCTGAGGGGAACAGCTGCAGATTCAGCCTGCTGGTGTGGAAGAGAAATGACTGTTTTTATTGTGGAGCTTGGTGCTGATGTGCTCGCTGTCTTTGACGGACAGAGCTGTTGCCATAGATGCAGATAAAACCTGCAGATAAAACCACTGAGAGAACTGGTTTCTGATACCTTTGTTCTGGCCTCTGAAGTCAGGGATTTGCATATGATACTCCGTGGAAACTAGTCAGAAAGTTTCCAATTAACTTTCATTTTGATGGGGGAAAAATGGCTTTTTGCCTTAAAAAAACTGCCTCTAATTATAACTATTATTTTTAATGTGTTTGGGGACTTCTTTCCTTTCTTGGAAAATGAAAATGGGAGTCCGTTACATTTTTAGCTTCCTTTAGATGTATATGTACATACTTTGTACTTTGCAGGTCTGTTATTTTTCAAAAAATAACCCTCAAAACAGGTTTCCTTCAAAATGTTTTGTGGTCAAAGACGTACATTTGGCTATTAGCCAGAATGCTACATGACCTTTCATTTAGCAGCAGCTTAAATGTTCTCTTGCATTCCCCAAGCAGGATGCTGTGTTCATTCATTTTCAGGATTAGTAATGTAGAGGCAGCAGAAACCCCATCCAGATCAATTCATCTTCATTTGACTAAACCAGAGGGAGAATGACAAATTTCCATCGTGTCCTGTCACCACTGATGTCACTTTCTTGTTTCTCTGACAACAGTGACAGAAAATGAGATCTGTTGTATTTTGAGTTGGTTTAAATCAAGATCCTGGTGACAGCCTGGGGGCTGCACATTGAGAGTGAAACCCAAGTTTGGTCTTCATGGTCTGAAAAACAGGACGGACGTCTTGCATGGATGCTTCCTTTGCAGAGCTTCACTGCAGCTGGATCAAAACTCAGAGCTCCCTCCTCATCCTCGTGTCCAGGGTCTGGGATACCCTCACCGGGGAGAAYGGAGGACGAGGTGTCACCCTGCTGTTCTGTAAATGTCCTTTGTCCCCTGTAGAATATGATTTGGAGCCCTGTGATGAGCCGGAGGTCCCAGCCTACAGCATCAGAAAGGGCCTGCAGTTCGGAGTGGGGGATGTCCTCACCTTTTCCTGCTTCCCCGGCTACCGGCTGGAGGGCGCATCCCGCATCACCTGCCTCGGGGGGAGACGGCGTGTGTGGAGTTCGCCTCTGCCAAGGTGTGTTGGTAGGTGGTCATGTGCTTTCATTTTGCTTGGTTGGTTACACTGTGCTGGATTGTTTAGGTGGGCAGGGATGGGTGGCATCCCCCAGGATGGCATCTTTCAGCTCGCAGGGTGGTTGGTGCAGGGGCGGGGGAGAGGGAGCTGGCGTAAGCTTTCAGCCCTGCGACTGTGTGTGGGGACAGGAGGGACAGGCAGAAGGGCTGCAGTCCTCTCCCAGGTTGGAGCGCACCAAGTGCATAGCAGATTGGGTCACACACATCAGTAGAAGCCCTGTGTCTCTGCAGCCCATCCACAGTGCTGTGGTTGAGCCCCAGTGATTGTACAAGTGAATGAGTCACGAGCTGTGGGAGACCTATCATCCCTTTTGGGATAGTTTCTGTAAAACAGTATGGTTTTAAGGCCGTCCTCCCTTTGAATCAGTGTGTTGTAAAACTTAATAGTCCAGACGTGAAAGCTGCTTCTGGGTGGGTGATCTTAAGCAATGCGAGTTCCACATTAGTGTGGATGTCTCTGGGAAACCCCCTCTGGCTTTTACCTTTTCCTTATCCTCCAGAGGTTTCTTGCACCTTACACCTTTCCCTTCCTCTCCTCCTAACCATTCCAAGTCCTTTTTGCAACCCCTCCAGCCATTATTTATACTAATAAATAAATCTAAGGATAGAGGAGAGGAAAAATCAGTGTGCATCACTGAGCTAGTCTCTGGCTGTCGTCCCTGATGCAGATGGGCTACAGTCAGTCTTGACTAGCCAGGTCTGCAGAGCACCCCCCTGCCCAGCCCACCGTACCCTCCAAGCGTAACGGTTAGCATAAAAGAAGAAAAGTAGCAATGTGCTACAGAAAGGAAGAAGGATGCTTCAGGCCTTTGTAAAAAGATTTAACATATTTTTTGTTGTTGTACAGTTTAGTAAGTAGGAAACTATTGAGTGCTCTGCTGCTGCCTGGCTCACCCAGAACTGTGAAGGATTCATTCAAATCAGGCAGACCAGATGTCTTACCTGTTTTCACTCTGGCAAAGCCTGCTAGGTATATTTTCCTGATCTGTAGTAGTGACCTTTGAGGGCCATTGCAAAGAGAGCATCCCAGCAAGAGCCAGTCTACTTTCTCAGTCTGTTGAGTCGTGTCATGCTGAATGCATTTCCCAGCACTGCTTAATGCTGAGGTCACAGGGTTGCATCATCCTGCTGTGACAGGCAGCCTCTTCAGGGCATGAATAATAATCAGGTTGCAGAGAAAGCTAATCAGGGGAATAGAAATCAGAAACAATCATAACAAAGCTTTAAACTTGATCCTAAGACATCATCACTAAGTGGACATGCTGACTTCCATTTGCCAATCCCCTACTGCAGCTGGCTTTGATTTGCATGTTGGTTTTATAATAATGGGTCAAATTCACTGTCTGGTGGTTTGTGCAGAGCTCTGGTGGCAGGGTGACAGCTTTTTCCACAATGTCCCCGCCGCACACTCAGATCTGCGTGCTCGCCCTGGATATAGATGGGTATTGGAGACTTACCCATTAAGATCACAGGAGATTTAATTGGTTTTGCCAGACAACCCAGACACTTTGTATTCAATTCCTGTTCTAGAGATGGGGCTGGAGAGAGAGGAGAGTGGTTTGTTCCTTTGGCCAACCCCTCTCTCCAGGGTAGGAATGCTCCCCACCGACTGCTACTTCAGACCAGATTCCAAATGGTGATGTCTCCAGCATCATCCCTGGGTAATCTGTGCTAAAGTGAATGTCCTGCTTTTCATACATGGCAAGAGAGGAGGAGAAAGTCACCTCCGAAGTACCTCCTCTCGGTGTATCTGCTGCTGCTTCCTTACTTAACCCTCATGCTTTAGTGGAGGACCAGGAGAGGTGGCAGAGTCAGTGCAGAAAGCTGCAGATGCACCGCGATGCTTTCGCTCAGCTTCAGCAACTTTGTATGTTATGAAGGACTTGCAGAGATGAGGCAGAGCTAGCTAATCAGAAAAGCTGTTTTCCGGGCAAGTTGGAGTGACTCTCCCCAGCCATGCATGCAAAACACCAGGACTCAAAGGAACAGGGAGCCAGTGTTTTACAGCTGAAAATCTTTCAGGGTAAATAGGCTGAGAAAACAATGACTCATGGTTTGCTCATGTGGGAGCTAATCAAGGAGTAACAAAAAAATCCTAAACACATGGTGGTTGCAAGGCAGATTTACATGTGTTGAGGGATTGTATATATATGTAGCAAATAGGCTGCAGTGGTCCTAGCTGAAATCAGGCACTCAGACAAGGCAGCAACTGCTGGCAGCAGTCGTYCTCTAAGGAGGACATCTTCTGGATGCCATTTTGCAAGTGGACCCTCAAGCTGTATGTGAGTGGTGTGGACTTTTGCTTCCTCCCTGTGATAACAGCAGGTAAGAGCTCATTTTCACGTTGTCCCGTGAGCTCTGGTAGAGCTCAGTGCTATCGCAGTAGTACTGCGTCTTGCGCCCGGATGCACTTGAATGTCTGTTCACTACCTCACGTAGTGAAGACATGCCCATAGCAGTGCTGTGGGGACAGGAGGCGTCTTTGTATGAGCGAGAGATTGTGTCCTTAAAAGCTTGCAATTAAAATACATAAAATACAGAGGTGAAGGATGGTTGTTGCTATTTTCCAGAAGCATTAAACTGTGATCTCCTGACATCCAAGATAGGTCAAACCTCCAAAGCGCCATCCTCTTTCTTCTCTAAACAGGATCATTCTGCCAAGTTTTGAGTCGCACAAATCTTCTAAATTCAAATTTGGCTCAAAATCAAATGCTGTTCACACTACGCAGAATAGAAGAGGAAGCAGGTCTGGTGAAGGAGCAGAGAAGTCTTACTAGAAGTATGTAATGGAACAGGGGTGGACTGGAGGTCATAGCGAGTAACAACAGGGAAAGGACTCTTTCCTTCTTTCTTTCCTTATTTCCCTCCTTCCTTATTTCATTCTTTCTGGAATCATGGCTGTTTATAACCTGTCATAGGACATAAACTCGTCTCGGGGAAGGGAGAAACAATTGTAGTAACATTAACTACCCCTGCCCTTCCAGTTCCCTTGAGCAAGAGGTAAATAGGGATGCCCACATCAGCATTTCTTTCTCTGTCCCCAGCCCCTTGTCTTTTGAACAAGAAAGGTCATTTTTGTCTATGCCACAGAAAAACCTGAGCCCACTGTGGTTCTTTGAGTGACATTTCAGGAGGAAACAAAGATATGTAAATTTGAGCTAGTTTCTGGAACTGAGAAGTAAAAGGATCTCTGGTTTTCTCTCTTTTTTTCTAACAGAAATGGATGTAATTGTTAGCTGCAAAGCTGGGAAGAAAAAAATGTAGGGAGCAAGGTACAAGAGGTCCTTTAAAATACTGTGAAATGGTGGACTGGAGAGCTGAGGGCAGCATTAACAACAAATAAGGTCATATTTTGCCATCTAAGCTTTCAGGAAATTATTTTGGGGAAGATTTTGAAATTCAGACATAGCTTTATCATTTGTAATTATTTGAAAGTTTTGCTAAGCATATCTTTCTGCACAAAGAGCTCTGGCACTTGCAACACGTTGGTACCAGCGATCAGTGGTGTGCTGTGTTGACTGTTGAATGTATACCATGATTTTTATATACTATATATAGGTATAGGATGAGCTTTGTATAAGTGTGGAAAAGACTTTAAATATTTCAATCTAATAATATTTTTTTTATTTTCCTTCTGGTTCATGAATCAGGAAGGAACTTAAACACAGGCACTCTTTTCAGCAGGTGGTGGCTTCCCAGGGATTTTGGAATGTTTTTCTGAATTGGGTCCCAAGATAGCATTTGAGCACGCCAACTTCCTGTGACTCAGTATCCCTATCCATATAAGGAGAGGGTATTAATCTCTCTTGTAAGGCACCTGAGATTTAATGATGATAGAAGTGCTATTAAGTACTGTTTTGTTTTACTGTCTGCACTTGGAAATAGAGTCCATGGATGTGTTAGCAGATGGGTATAGGAAGGAGTAAGCATCTGTGGCTGTTTGGAGGAATCACCTGCATGTGTTGCATGGCTAGAATATACATGTGGTTATTAAAATGTGGTTTTGTGTCTTTATATAGCTGAATGTGGTTCATCTGTAACTGGAACTCAAGGTGTTCTGCTGTCCCCCAACTATCCAATAAACTATAACAACAACCATGAGTGCATCTACTCCATCCAGACCCAGCCAGGAAAGGGGATCCAGCTGAAAGCCAGGACTTTTGAACTGGAGGCGGGAGATGTCCTCAAGGTAATTCTTCTGTCTCTAGCAATGAAGCACTACCATGCTGCTAATGAGAGCAAGGTCTGAAAGGGAAGTGATGTTCTAAAATTTTAATGGAGCTAGCTGAGACTAGTCTCGGGAGAATGCTGCCCAGGCAGTGCTGACAGTGCAGTGGTAATCTCTGGAAGAGTCTCATACTAGGAATTGGACTGACATCCCCCAAAAAGCCCTTCATAGGGCTGCTGTAACCCGTAGTCACTGCTGTGTCGTTAAGTGACGGGCACAGCCATTTTGAAGAGAGCAGCAAAATTCCCACGGACCAGACTGAACTTCAGGCAGGGCAGCTGGGCTAGAATATTGTCTGTGTGTATCCCCTCTAAGGTTAGAGCAAGACACAAGACATCTGTGAAACAGTATCTTCTAGCCCAGGGACACTGTCTGATCAGTATGTGTCACTGCTGTGCGTTAGTTTGCTGTGCTTAAAAACATATTTTGTAATTTTAGGGAATCGGCACCTCTGAACTTCACCAGCTTGTAGCAGTCTCTGGCAGCAGCACTAAGGCAAGAGTGAATGTCCTTTGCACTTCAGCCTAGCTGGTTATTTGAGGCTTCAGTCTGCAAGTGGATGCGTAAACAAATTCTGTATCCATTAAAAATGTAGATAACTTTGCCATATCAGTTGCACCTTCTGCTGTGAAGTCTTCCCTGAGATTTAGAGGTTTGTTGGAATGCCAGGGGTTCTTCCTTTGTAGCTAAACTTCAGTTCTTATCTGCATAGTTGTACWGGAGAAACTGTTCACACATGAGGAAGTGTGAGGTTCTTAGCATTATTTTTGTGTTTTTTAAGAATCAAGGCTGATTTGTCCCAAAAAGGGGTTTATTTAAATGCAGAGCTCCAGACTCAGGCTCTTCAGCATTCCCATACTCAGTCTTAGATTAATATGCATTTACAAGTTTCAGGACTCTATATAGAAGGAGACAAATCCAGGCTGAGTTTCTATTAACCACAAAGAAATGGTTTTGTAGGAGGCATTAATATTACAAGATGTGTGCTGCTGTGCTAAGCCATCTTCCCAGAGAACTCTGTCCTTATTTAAGTGCCATACTTCTGCACTGCGAGATAGGTGTAATCCACATATTTTCAGCTCACAAATGACTGGAAAGAGAGAAAGATTTGCAGCTAATGCAAAGAATATACTCGTTGTGAAAGAAATGATGTTCTCTCAACAGGTTTGTCATCAACTTCTCATCTGCTCATGAGGAAAGTTATATCAGTCTCCACTAGCGAGAAGTTGCTCTTTATCCTCATAGAGAATCATGCTATCTAAAGGAAAGGGGGGAAAAAAAAAAGCTTTTCTTAAATAATAGTGGGGTCAAGGCACATCTGTGAGTCACTGTAGGAAGAAAATGTTTTTCCCAGTAGCTGTGCTGCACCTTTGGAAAGAGAGCTCAGTTCAGAAAACACAGCCCTGAGTGCAGTATAAGCTCAGGTGCAAGGAGAAGGATGCAGATCTTCCAGGGTATGAATCCTGCTCCTCAGATGAGCAGCATCGTGAAGTCAGACTCTTAGCTGGGATAATTTCACTGGTTTCAAAGGAACCATCCCTGTTCGCACTCATGGACGATTTGGTCCCTGAAGTAGCAAACAAAATATGTTTTCCAGTATGTGTTTCTTGTTCCTTCCAGGTCTACGATGGCAGCAATAGCTCTGCTCGCCTGCTGGGCTCCTTTAGCCGCTCTGAAATGCTCAGCACCAGCATAAACAGCACTTCCAGCAGCATGTGGCTTGAGTTTATCACCAACAGCGAGAACACGAGTAAAGGCTTTGAGCTGCAGTTTTCTAGTAAGTCTTAGGCCCATATGCTTGTGAGGTGGGAATCTGAGGTGTAAYGGCATATTTTTGTGTTACAGTTGCATGACCAGAGGAAACAGTCCTTTCCATAAAGATCTTCTAGTTTAAAGGGGAATTGGAGTGGGGGAGATGATTATGCCGGCAAACCTTTTCTGTTGTGAATGAGGCAGTGGTGATGCAGAAACTTTGGACTGAAGCTGAGATACCAGATTTCTGGCATCTCATTCAATATTAATTAGAAAAATACTCATTTTCAATGTGGTGGTTTTTCTTTCCAGCAAATGATTTTAAGAAGAAAATATTAATATGATCCTGCGTTAATATCTCCTGGCTGTTAAATATCTGATGAAAACGGATGCTGTTTCTCCTGCTCCAGGTTTTGAACTCATTAAATGCGAGGACCCTGGCATCCCACAGTTCGGCTACAAGGTCCATGATGAGGGACACTTTGCTGGCAGCTCTGTATCCTTTAGCTGTGACCCTGGCTATACGCTGCGAGGCAGCAGGGTGCTGGTCTGCCTGACGGGGGAGCGGAGAGCTTGGGATCAACCCCTGCCAACCTGTGTAGGTGAGACAACTCTTGCTTTTAAAACATCCTCTAACAAGTACTTTGCTTGTGGGCGTCAGGCTGAATGCCCTTTCTTCTTCCTTTGCTAATAAATATGATGTTAACTCTGATACTGATTGCACCCATCTACATTAATAAAGACCATGGTAAGGATACTATGTAAGGCACCTTCAGATTGAGAGCACTGATCTCTTCAATACTTCTACAAGCAGTCTTAACATGAAACACGGTGCTCTGAGCACAGATTTGACAAGGTTTCTTTCTTCACTGTATGAGACTACTGCTTTTCCAGTCCTTGTCCTTTCACTTGAATGTGTTAAACAGAGTGGCACTTTCTCATAATGGCAGACATCAACGTGTGTCATGGCGTTTGACAGTTCAAAGTTATGTTTGTTTGAGAGCTATATGACATCTGATTCCAGATCCTCAGACGTTTTAATTCCCTCAGTCTTTTCTTGGCTAAGTCCTGAGTTCCCTTTTACCTGTAGCTCTCCAGAAGGATATCTTCTTGCTTGGAAAATTCTGATACTAAGTTTTGTGTATCTAAATGAAGTGCTGTTGGTCTGTTGACAACTTCACAATTAGCTAGTGTTTCCAGGACATGGTGAAGTTCTTACAGACCTAGTCCTCAGAGATCTCAACAACCAGAAGGCTGCTTTCATTGTTGTAAGTGATGTGCTCAGACATTAGCACTCTGAATTCTCCTGTGAGTTAGGACCATTCTTTATGCAGTAACTCTCTGCTGAGTTTTAGCCTTGATTATTGAGGTAAAAAGACAAATTTCTGTGATTTATGCATCTTCTTAACCTTTACCCTGTTTGCTATACATATATTACATATGAATGGTCGTGTCTGTGTGAGCACGTGGAAACTTACAGAATTTTAATGGGTACATTATGAAAATGTATTCAAAATCCTCATGTTCTTTTGAGGTTCATTTAGCAGATACATATGGATGTTGGCTTCTTCATTTTATCACACTGATGAATCGTTAAGACTTTTTGCAGATACAGGCAGAAGAATTGAGCTCTTTCACCCCACATGTGTGAATCAGGTAAAGCAGGATGCTGGCAGGCTCTGCCTTTATTCACTACAAAGTCAAAAAGGTGGAGGGAAGCTTTGACAGCATGTCAGGTGTTAGGAATGTGCACAGAAGTGCAGAGTTATTCTGATAAGTCAGTCTTTTAGCTGAATTAAATGACTCTCCTTATCTTTGTTTTGTAGGCTTTAAGAATCTCTTTGGCAAGAAATACTCCCTGTTGTATTCGTAGGATGAGATTTGCATTGTTGCCAAGTAAGAACCGTAATATGTCATGAATCTTCTCACTAACCCATATGTTTTTTTTCAGCTGAGTGTGGGGGTACTATCAAAGGAGAGTCATCAGGACGGATACTGTCTCCCGGCTACCCAACACCCTACGATCATAATCTGAATTGTATTTGGACAATAGAGGCAGAAGCTGGTTGCACGATAGGGTGAGTTGGGCCAGGTTATTGTAGCTTGTTTTCTTTCCATGTACAGCTTATTCTTCCAGAAGTAGATCAATAATTATATAAGGCAAGTAGAGAAAATGCCCTGTCACTTTGAGAGTCCCAAATGAAGGAACAAAGGCTGGTTTATCTCCTTGCCAGGTTGGACAGAAGCAGCATCACTTCTTTCTCTTGAGCTTTTTAGCCCTGTATGGCCTGTGCCAGTAACAGCTATTGTGCCATGGGTGGTGAAGCCAGATTATTTGCTATTGCTGCCTGTGGTATTACTGTATTAAAATAACATCCAAGAGCTTTTACGGGCATGTACAATGTAAGTGCTTTTCACCCCTTTCCTTAATGGAATACATTCAGAAACAAATCTTTTCCACCAGATTAGCGTTGAATTTCCCAACAAAGTTTAACATGTGTCCAAGTGACATAATCCTAAAATGAGGACRTATATATAAAATTGCTTGGAAGATCACATCCCAGGAAAGGATAAATGGAAGGCAATTATGGGTTTGGTTCATTTCCCATTCATGCTGCCAGAGTAAACTAACACTGAAAGGGATGAGCTCTGTCGCGTTGCGTTTGTGAGAATGAATGGTCAGGTGTGACAGTCCCCAGATGTGAGTGGACAGCTGGAAAACTGAGACCAGAGCACTTAGCCTTCATCTTCTAATGGCATTGTTTTATTGTTTTAATAATAAATAGAACACATACAATGTAATTGTCCTCCCGAAGGAAAAGACTCAAGATGGCTTCTGGTTTCATCTGGTCTGTATAGAGACCCAAGACTGTTTTCTCCTCCTGCTCCTCTGACTTCTTTTATTGTTCTGTTGCCACTTTCCTGTTGGAAAATGGCAGTTTGAAATGTAATTTGTTTATAAGTTATGTGAATTTGGCAGTTAGGTAAGCATGGTATTGAGAACATTTGGCTCATTAAGTTAGTGCAGTCACCAGCAGAATCCAGGCAGTTTCCTGCTCTGTGATACTTCATCTGTGATCCCTGCTGCTTAACCACTGCTCCCACGCTGAAGTTTGCCTAAGTCCTAGCAAGCCATTTCGGTACTGCTCTGTGCGTACCTACATATTTCAGTCCAGCTAAAGCCATCTTCGACAGAAAACTGAAGTATACTGGCAAGTAAAGTTTTTGCTAAGTGATGGGACTTGAGGGGGAGAAACGTAGATTATAAGGTCTATTCAAAAATAATCCTCTTCTCCCATGATCTCTCATCATAACTTCGAGTGCTTGTTACCTGGTGTGTCAGCCCCATTTCTGTGCTGACCCGAGACCTGCTGCTGCTCCAGTCCTSCACTCCTTCATTGTCAGTGCCCTTTTATCTTCACCGTAGCTTCCGTGCTGCATCAGCACTCATCGTCTCTTCAGCGGAACTGTTAATCGTGTTGAGCTCTATGGTGCTTTTAGTCGATGGATTTATGCTGGAGACAGATCTGGTCCAGTATTTTAATTTTCACTTAATGCAGAAATTCCGTCCATTAGCTCTGCTCTTCAGTATGGTTCAATAATGGATGGTTTCCATATGTTCCCGTATGAACACGGGAGAGAAAGCATAGCCAATGCAGCTTAATTCCTGTACAGGCAACTTCCAGTTGAAGTTTCCTCTTTTATTCATTCTCCCATAAAAGATTCTGAAGAATCTGAAGATTTTTATAGGACAAAGTAGACATGAGACCCCCTCTTCTCTCCTTCCTCCCTCCACCAAAGTGTAAGAGACTGCCTCATCCAGAGACTGCTTCAGCAAGTGAACTTTACTCACACACGTAACCCCTGTCTGCTTCTGGAAGAGTACTCAAATGAGCAGAGCTGTAGGCTTGCGTTTGCAGGATCAGCCAGAGGCTTGGAAGGGGCCAAGACTGAAATGAAATGATGTCAGGCAGTAGTACGGTAATATACCTTGTGACCCTTCTTTTCATCAGAGATGAGAGTGCGCTGCTTCTGTTCCTTTATTTGGCAGCTCAAACAGAACAGATGATCTCTGGGTAGTTGAGAGCACATTTTCAGCAACTTCATTTTTATGGTAATCCATTGGAAAAATAATCCTCTTCACACATGATACAATTGTATAAAGCTCTCATCTATAACTTAGATTAAAATTAATCACCAAAGCTTTTTGAATAAAGCTGTATCTGCACAGGACGAGGGGAAGGAGAGAAAGATAGAAAAATTAGTGTGTACATCATTGCCATGAAAGTTGAAGGGTTGCACTTTGAGAGGATTCATTTTGTGCATGTGCGAACACACGCATGTACGCGCACATAAAATTACAACTAAAATGACTTGGCTTATCTGTGAGACTCTGGGGAGAGAAAGAAGAAGTGGGAGGGTGTACTGGAAAATGAATGAAACTTGCCTTTGAGTACTGCTTGCGCAGCTGAGAGCAGTGAATGCACAGTTAGAAGTGGCAGTGGCATTTTATTGTATAGCAGTGATCTCGGTGTCATAAGAGAGTTTAATGATATTGCTAATCCTAGTTTAATGGATGGTGCTGTATTGACAGGTTCCATTTCCATTTTTCACAGTCTCATCTAGAAATATGAGTGAGGATATTGTGATGTTCCAGTTTGCTTCCTTGGAGATTTCTAGGGACGTAACATTTAACAGCTTTTAAGTTTGGGAACCCTCTCTGGGCTAGAGGGAGACAGTGGGCAGCCCTGCAAACTGCTGTTAGCGTGAAAGACCTGCGGCTTTGGTGCAAGCTATGTGGGCATTACCAGTGTGTCAAGCTGTGTTCAGGTGCTGAAGCCAGCTCCAGACGGGAGCCCTGCCTCTTGCACAGCAGAGCCAAGCTGGGGCAGCCAGAGCTTGGATGGGAAACATTAGCAGAAAGAGCCCCAGGTTGGTCAGTCAAGATGTGGGAGTGCTTTCTGAAGAGCTGGGGCTAAATGGCTCAGCAAAGATAATGCAGATTGTCAGTGCAGAGTTGGTCTCTCCTGCTCTCTGCTCCTTGCTAAGCTGGGAGAACTTTCCCTCCATCACATATATATGTGTGTGTGTGTATATATATGTATAGCCACAATTCCTAATTTGTTTTTTGCTGCATATTTATGCATGTAATTGGGATTGTCAGAGTGCAAGAATAAAACTCTCTTCCTCCCTGTTGTCTGCTAAACCAGTGTCTCTCTCTTGTCTTAAATGAAGCCCTGCTGGGAATAGAATCAGGCTGATAAAAAAAATCATGCTGTTTGGTTACAGATGTGCCTGTTGAATAGATTGATTTGCTCCAGAGCACACCAGTTTTCTTAATAAAATCAGCTGTCCCAATAGACTCCTGAACCAACTGGCGTTGGACAACCTGTGCCGTGCCACTGTGTCATCTGGTTATCACGCTAAGGCTTTCTCCTTGTGGTAAAGCCTTGCCTGCAAGTTGGTTCTTAAAAATAAATGAGGGAAGTGAGTTGCTGTAGGCAGCCTTGGTCCCACGGGGAGCCGGTGGTCAGCTCTCCCAGGCAGTGGCAGTTCAGGTGTCCCTCTGCCCCAGGTCAGTCTCCGCCAGCATCTCCCAGTTTCCAAGGTCTTCAGCAATGAGTTTTCTCTGGTGGTTTTGGCTAACTAGAACCAGTTAGCCTGAGAGCAAACATAATCAGGCCAACACGCCTGTGGAGAACAGCTCTGCTATGATCCATTCTTATTTTCCTCGAGTCTAGCTTTTTTCCTCTTTCCTCAAGGTCTCTGCTAGGTAGATTTATGATTCAGCTATTTTGGTTTCTGTCGGATTCTGTGGACATCATTTTGTTGCTGTGTACGTTGCGGTGGTTTGGGTTTTTTTTCCCTTTTRTGGTTCTACCTGATTTATTTATGTTTGCCCCAGATAAATGGGAAAGCAGCCAAGCGAATGCTTCCTTGTTTTCCTCCGTGGGCTGTCAGGGTTTTAAGCACAGTACTTGATTGTTTGATTTTTTTTTTTTTTTTTAATCTCCTTTGTGTTCATTTTTTTGTATAGATTTTTTTGGTTATTTTTTTGTTCTTTTTTTTTTTTTTTTTTTTTTTTTTTGCAGATTTTTCTCAGTACAGTTTATGGATTTCTGTCCCTGTTTTGAACTGGTGTGCCTTGAGTTACCCTGCGTTAGCCTGATTTCATTGTCAGATGGTGTTTTCCCCCAGTGATAATCATAGAATCATTAAGGTTGGAAAAGACCTCTAAGATCATCAAGTCCAACCGTCTGCCCAACACCACCGTGCCCACTAAACCATGTCCCTAAGCGCCTCATCTACACGTCTTTTAAATACTT
>JAYKAV010002766.1:1536548-1620585 GCA_035582835.1 Phoebastria nigripes | reverse complement strand
TTTGGTTTGGTTTTTTCTTTAAAGAAAATGGGAGGGAGATTCCTGGAAAGTATATATTTATGTACAGGTTGTATTCTGTATAATCTTTCTTGCTCCATGCTGAATTTAAATAGTTCCATCTTCTTAGTGAGCAGAATATGCTGCTTCATTGCAGATTTGAGCTTTCAGAGTACTAGAGAACGCTGAACTGTTAACTGGTTATTAGGAATGCTCCACGTTGCCATGGATTTAAGATTTATTCTTAGTGGCAAGAGTGGCTTTGTCCAGGAAAAGGAGGTGCAGACATACATATCCAATATGGGATCTCGGTCTGAATTCTTGATACTGTCAATCAAGAGTGTACCAAATGATTGGGTGGCTGTATCTAGAGGCGAGGATCACGGAGGTGGATGCTCAGCTCTCTTGAGTCCGTGGAGCTCTCCTGAAATCTGTGCGTTTTGCTTCGCTTAAGGGTCTGAAGCATCTACTTAAAAATTCACTAATAATTAGTAAAATGAACAGAATAGTGAGTTCACAGGTATCTGTGTTATTAGAGCAGTGGCTTTTTTTTTCTTGCTTGCTTGAGAAGGAAGCAAAACATTGTAGTGGCTTCAGCTCTAATGGTGAGAGACAGGGGCAGTGGTTAGAGTTTTTCCTGGGTGCTTTTAGCTCTCTGTTGATGGAGCAAGCTGAGAAGTGACAGACCTGGCACTGCTGTTCTGGGAGGTGGGGGAAAAAAGGGAGGCTTTGGCAGAGTGTYCTTTTTGTTTGTGCGTAGGGTAGGTGGAAGAATGGAGTTGTTACAAACTGTAGTAAAAAACATGCTCTGAAAAGCTGGATCTGATGAGCCGGGATTATGCAGAATGGAGAAAAGGATTAAAAACTGGGAAAAAAAAACAGGGCTAGAAAGAAACGATTCTTCAAGCCCACACTGGCCTGTATGGACTAGTTTGCAGCATGGGGAAAAAAGCGTTGATGGCTTCAGATGCACTGGATGCGTGCCGCCATGAAACGTGGCTTTGCATCCGTGGCGTACACTGTGAAACAGGCTGTTGAGCCTTGTTGGCCCAACTCTGTGCTGTGGGAGCAGTAATAGCTCGTGCTGGAGAGCTGATGGGCTGCTGCTGTGTTTTCAGTGCTGCTGCTGCTTTCTCTGTGTGCTTGGGCAATTCTGTCTTCCTATACCCTGTCTCGGGTCTGTGGTTCCTGCTTTTGAATTTACCTGACCAGAGGTTAAATGATAGTGAAATGGCAATTTGTATTAGTTATGCTGAACAGATGAATTTCCCTCTAGTAAAGTTATGAAATAATAAGACAAAGACAATCAGTGCTGCTTAAGATTCAAGAGATTAAAAGTTTTCTGCTCTCATTAGAATTAACTTTACTGAAAATTAAGTCTTGGGTTTTCTTCTTTTCCCCTTTCTTTTTGGGCAGCCAGAAAGTAGTTAACAAATGAAATCTCATTAAATTAGGGTGGTTGCATGATGCGTTTTTCTCTTAAACACTCCTACAGCGTTAATTGCGCCTACATACTTCCCACAAAGCCAAACTGCTGGGAGAAAAGAATGAGGCTTAAAGTTTGCTCATTAATTTCCCCGCACTTTAAAAGTAACCTGGGATTCAAGTCTGAGAAGTGGCAGAAAATAGAGCTTTGGGGAATTGAAGGAAGAAGAAAAGAAATGTAGGAGGGAGCATGTGCAAAAGAAAATCAAATACCGAGCTCGGCTCCTTGCCAGCGTGGAATCCCAAGTACAGTTCAAAGACACCGTCTTCTCTCAGCCATCTCGTCGTGTTTGGTCAGTGCTGCAGCCCACGTAGGCTTCTGCCCCTGGCTCCCTAAATACCATATATCACCTATGTCAGCTGTGTGCAAAATACTGTTAATTATCGGGGCTTTGTAGTCCTCTTTTGGTAATGTTTGGGGAAAAAAACCAAAGCAGCCATCTGTCAGTCCCTCCTTGAAATCCTGAATCTTCTCTGGGACTGGGACTGTGTCACTAGCCTGCAGCTACGGTGTGTCGGGTGAATTTCAAACAGCCTCAGCACTTCATTTGAAATTGTTTCAGGGGCAATGGCTCTTCAAGAGAAAGTTGTCCTCTGGGGCCAGGGGGAATGGAGAAAACAGAGAGAGAAGAATGAATTTGGCTTTTATTATGCCAGTTTTTGCATAGAGCATGACGGTGAGAGTGAAGTGGGAATGCAGCAATGCCATAGAAAGGTGTTTGAGGGCAGATCTTCAGCCAGGCAATTTCCCAGTTTAGCTACGCTGATATACTACACCAGCAGGATTTCTGATAGATGAACTCCTGTCTTTTGCTTTGCACCCATGATGCGCTGTCAGCTGTGCAGCAGAATGAAAAATCAAACTAAGGTTACCAGCAAAGAAGCCGTAAGTGTGCTTTCCCCACACACACTTAAATTTACAGAGGTTTGGTTTACTGCCTGCATAAAGCCTTGGATTGATTCACAGGGTCAGGTGAAACTTAAATGCAATAGTTTGGGATTTCAGCTGGGGAGGAATTTATTCTTGGGATGACTTAGCAGTAGGAAGTAGATTTTTGGGTTCAGGCTGGCTTCTGAAAAGGAAGACGTGCTCTGCTCAGGCATCCCGTTTAAGCTCTGTTGAAGTTGTTATAATCCTGAACAAAGCGCTTGTTTGCCACACCAGCTTAGTTAATGTTGTTATTTCTGTGAAAGCAGCGTGCTGTGTTCGTAGCAGGTTCACTTCAGCCCAACAAGTATTAGTCTAACAAAGCGAAAGGATAAGTTCTTGATTATAAAATAGGAAAGACAGTTACAAAACAAAAGCTTAAACACAGGAAAGAGGTGGCTTGCAATATACCCATCTCTTGTTCCAGTTGTTGCTTAAGAATTTTTTTAAGTGTCTCAGCTACAGAAAACTGAGGTTTTTAACTCAATATCTCTACATGTATTATCTTTTGAACCAAGATAATATTTGTGTGTCTTAGTTACACTTGGGAGATTTCTGGTTACAGAGCAACACTGGCTAAGTTTCAAAAACTGTTTCCAGTCAATTTAAAAGACCCCTTGGTATGAGGGTCTTCCATTAAGCTGCCATTGCCAGAAAATGCTGCCAGAGACTTTTCTAAATTTGGCCAGGGATGAATCTCTAAAGTGAAGATTATTTTTTCTCATTGGGACATTAACTGAATTCCAATAATCAGTTTGCATTGCAGCATCTCGCAAACCACAGATTTTATTAAGATACACTTTATGTATTCATAGACTGCTATTTTTAAATTGAGACCACACTTTGTTAGTAATGTAAAGGGCAGGCTAGTCGTTTGGAGAGCTTTTCCCAAATTATTCCCCTCCTATATTTTGTGAGTGTTGGGGACCTGTTGTCATGGACACGGAAGCGGGTCAAACGCCGTGAGTCACTGCCTCCATCCGAGCAACTTTTCCTGATGGGTTGGTGCTGAATGGGACCCAACATGTTTAGGTTTGGCTTCTCATGCTTGGGGCAGAGGGTAGGAAGGAGTTTCCAGCTTGGATACTCCAAAGTGGGAGGTTTTCTCATGCTTTTTAGTACTTTCTGTTTCTGTTGTGGGCCAGAAGTGAAGAGGTGTGAAATTGAAAGCAAATGAAGCAAAACTGATTGCTTTTCACCCTTCCAAAGGAATGGGAAAAAAAAAANAAAAAAAAACAACAACAAAACAAAACCCAACAAAAAAAAAACAACAAAAAAAACCAACCACCACACAATGCCCAAACCCCAAGTCTTGTTTCAAACCCATTATTATTTTGCCAGAACTATTTTGCCCATCCTGAGCTTATGAACATATATTCAGCATTACTTATGGGTTATTTAAGGTGGAAATTCCCCACAGAAACACTATTCTGTAAAATCCATTGCAAAGCAAGCTGTTTAAAAACATCCAGTACTATTTGCTGTTAAAACAGTCATAAATGGGAGATGACGCTTGACCCTAAAACAACTTGCGTTTGAAAAACAGATCTGTCCTTTGGAAAAGGTAGTCCATTGAGCTGGGATGAGTCGGAGGATGCTGGGCTCTGGTGAGCTGGTGTGGCAGCAGCCAAGCGGCTTGGGATGCCAAGGCTGCACCTGGTCTTCAAAATCCTAATACAATTTGTCCCGTCTTCAGTATATGATGACTGTTGTGAAAAAAAACTGTTTTTTAGACAATTTCTCCTGGGGTTGCTTTAAGGCCTAGCTCTTATTAAAGGCTTGCACATGTTCACAGATGCGGAGTTCATGATGCGCTGGGCGGACAACCGCTCTCTGGTGAGGCTGTTCTCGAACATGCAGATGAAAGCCTGACCTCCTGGTCTAGATGCTCATGCAGGCTTTGAGTTTTCCTTGGGAAAGGAGAGGGGAAACACAGAAAATTCTGCTTTCTGTGGACTAATGAGCCAGCTCTCATGGCATTTTTGTCTTGACTCTTTTTGAAACGTTTGGCAGCCTGAATCCACGTTAATTGGGACATCAGGGTAAAGTCCTCAATTTCTGAAGTGTGAGTGAAAATAAAACGTTAATTCTAAATGGGCAAGCCGTGCTGTGCTCACTTCATAGCCTAATAAATCAAAGGCTGGGAAAGCTATGGCTTTCTCGCATCCCTCTACAAGTCTTCTGCTGTCACCATGCAACCAAATACTTCCTTAAAGTTGAGCTCCTGCCTCCCTTTGTAGCCTACTGCTGAGGATCATCGGGGCAGTTCATCTGCAGAGGAGTGTTCAGCTGGAGATATGCGTAGGACTAGTGTGTCAGGATGCATCGTCCTCTAAGGTGAGTGGTGTCCCTGAAGGCACAGACCCTCAAGGGAACAGAGAAACAGTCAAGAATGAGGAAAACACAATAAAAGCAGTGGGGCTGTTGCTCAGCAATCAGCCACCACCCTTTTTTCAGCAGTTGACAGAGTGACTGGAGCACTGAATGTCATGATTTTTCAAAGCAAGAGCAGAGGCTGAGATCAAGCACACGGCTAAGACATCTGACAGCCGGGTGGGAGGCTGATTGACAGGTTGAAGCCGCATCAACTTGTTAGATGAAAAGCAGTGAGACTGTTCAAAATAACAAGAGAGGCATAAAGTGGTCAGAAGGAAGCTGTTGGGTGCAACTTTTGTATGAAAGGGTCTAAAAGTGAGTATTAGCAATTCAGAGAAATAAAGGCTTGCAGAGTGAAAAAATATTTTGGAAAAGTAGATGAAGAATTTATGCTTGCAAATGGCTCGTGTGCTACAATGGACTCTGGGCCATGCAACTGCACTGCTCATCTGCCCTGGTTGACTGATGCCCAGAAGCAATTCATCACCTCTGTGGGCTGTGATGACCAGTCTGTACAGGAATATTCCGTTGACTTGCAGTAATTGTAAAGGCTCACTTCTCCAGCTACRGCTGATGTCTCACAAGCGTAAGGATGAATGAGGAGGGAATGCGTTCATCTGAGCTGACCAGAGAGCCAAGGGCTTTGCTTTCTAGTGCTGTGACTGAAACAAGCTTTTTGGTCCTGATATCTTCCTCATCATAATCAAGATTTCTCTTTTGTGTCTAGCTGGTGTCTCAGCAGGACCTACCATCAGATCACATACAGGAAATAATGGGATAAAAATACTTGTTGAATTCTTTTGTCTTAGAACCCCAGTCTTCTCCATCATGTTCTGAGTATCAGAGCTCTCTTTTGAATGCTTCCAGGCACATGCATGTCTCTTCCCAGGATCAGATAAACTGGAACATCTTGTTATTTGGTTGGGGAACAGGGTTGCTCGAAGGAAAAGTGGCTTGTCCAAAGTTTGTGCAGCAAGACACCACTGACACAGAGGAGAACCCAGGACTTAGTGATTTGAAGTTTGATGATAGAAGTGTGTGATGGTCTGTGAGGAGCATTGAGGTTGACCATGCTGTGGCTCCCAAAATAGGGAACTGGTGTTCTAGGAAAAACCAGTGGCCTCACTTCTGTGGTTCAGGGCAGCTGTTCCTGGTGGAAACATTTCACGTCCTCTTGTGCCCTGTTTACCTGGATCACTAGCTAGTGGTACAGCTGTTGTGTAAAGGAAACCATAGAGCTAATCCTATTTTTCACTGCAAACAAAGAAACAAAAGCAAGATCTGGGGGCTTTACTGTTTTCTGCTTCTCCCTCCACCCCTTCCCCCAATACTAGAAGCCCGTGATTTAATGCTTAAACACATTATAATTGTTCACAGACCCACTGCTCTCAGAAAAGCCCTCATCTTTAATGAGCAATTTCCAAATGACAAAAGAGCAGGATTAATCAAAGCCTCTAATTATATTTCATGCAGAAAAAAAAAGGGGGGGGGGAAGAGAAAAAAGCCCTCAGAAGAAGGAGGAAAGAAATATCCAAGTCCTGACAGCTCTGTAGTCTTTACTGGAGTTTTCATATGTAAATGGGGTTTTTAACTCTGCAGGGCATAGTGAACAGAGAGAAAAATGTCTTCATTTTGTCTAACTGCTTGTAATCATTTTGCCGTAATTGCAGCCATGCTGCACATCTGGAGAGTCAACCAGCTAGCACATGGCACTATGTATTTCTATGGTGAGAGCAGACAGCTCTTAGATATGGGAATGATAGGTGCCAAGGAGATAATGTGAACAGATGTAGCATATCTGAAATATGTTGCATGTTCAATCTGTGTTTATATGCCCTGGTTTGCAAAGTTCCTTGCATCCTGTCCCCTGTGCAAGAAAGGAGAGCGAGTATAGATAGTTAAATCAAAGCTTTGCCTCGTTGATTGGATTTTGGGTACCAGTAAATATGTGTGTGAACTGAAGCCTTCCTTCTTCCAGTATACTTGTGCTGGAGCTGAGCATCAGAGAATGCTCTGGACCCATCTAATTCCCTAGATTCAGCAGCATGAGAGAATGCTCGCAATCTAAACTCTGCAAATGGTACTAGTCTTTATGATACGCTTAAGTGAGATTCCCAGATGAGAAAAGCCAAAAAACATGCCATTGACCAAAATTTTAGAGTAGCTGTATCAGGCCAGTAAAGATCTTGGCAATTTTCTCTTGCAGAAAATCCCCGGGAGTCATGCTTTGATCCTGGATCAATTAAGAATGGCACACGAGTAGGTACAGATCTGAAGCTGGGATCTACAATTACCTACTACTGTGACGGAGGGTATGACATTGAAGGGGTCTCCACGCTGACGTGCGTAATGGGAGGGGATGGAAAACCCACGTGGAACAAACCTCGACCTACCTGTACAGGTAAGGCTCAAGGGGAAAAGGTGAGTAGAGGATGATCTGCCTGTCGCCAAATACTTCAGCAGTTTATCCTAATGCAAAGCTTGATGTTATGTTTGCATAGAGCTGCTTGCCAGGGGACAGAGGTATTTTTTCTCAGTGTTTCATAATTTTTTTTTTTTTTTTTTTTAAACACCCTGAGGTCAGGAAGAGCTAACTTCTGTGAAGTTTCTTGAACCTTCTTTTGAGAGAGAGAGAAAACTGGACAGAACAGATTATCTGCATGACAAAACCTGCGTCCTAGCGCGGGGCAGGATTCAGGAAACCACTTAAACATTTGCTTAACCTGATCCCTGCTAATCAAAGCCCTTAGGCATGTACTTTCCTGAGCAGGGTCAGAGTTTACTGAGAAAACAGAAGGGAATTTTTTTTCTTAGGGGTTCTGCGGGTTTTTTTGTTTTGTTTTCTGGCTTAATGAGAAAATGGTTTAAATGAGGGGTTTGCAGTCAGACCTTCTTAATGTGAGAAGTGAGTCAAGAGATAGCTGTCAGTCTGTGGTGACTGGAAGAACGAAACCTCTGACTCGGAAAGACGCCGGTGGGGAGGATGCCGTTCCCGCTGGAGCCAGGCTCCTGCTGCTGAGAAAGGGCGAAAGGAGTAGGAGCTCATTCTGGCAGGTCCTGAGCTTTAAGGTCTGGTGGAGAGCAGTGCAAATCACACGTTAGGCTACAACACTGTATGCGGCGTCCCTTAGCCTTGCCATGGTCTTGATAATTAAATGTGAAGCAGGCATGAACTCAGGTTAGGATAAGCCTTATTTTTCTTAATAAGAACTTGCAGCGAGAGCGGCAATGCCTGAAGCGTGAATCGATCATGGCTGGGGGCAGCTGACATTGCACAGCATTACAGCGCCTGGGCGGGGGTGGATCTCAAAGCAGCAGGAAAAAGACTGATGTTTCAAGGCAGGCTCTGGTAAGGGTCCGCTCGGTGATCTCTTCTTGACTTTCTCTTACAGCGCCCTGTGGCGGTCAGTACACAGGCTCGGACGGCATCGTCCTCTCTCCAAATTATCCCCAGAACTACACCAGTGGACAAGTCTGCTTGTACTTCGTCGTCGTGCCGAAGGACTATGGTATCGTTTTTGGATGTTTTTTGAAAATCTGTCCTACTGTCTGTGCAACTCTCTCATTTGGGTTTTTTGTTTGAACAAAGCAGTAGAATAAGTGCATATATAAATGGAGATAAGGGAGATCAGAAAATAGTAAGTGGCACTGTTGGATGCTATTTCTACTTTGTTGTAGTCGGTAACGATGATTGGAATTTTCTGAATTTCAAAATCTATCAAAAATGAGGGGACAAAAAAACCAAACCTAACAAAAAACACCATCTTGTGAGTCCCCTTCCAGTTCCTGCACTATATCCAGTCATGCAGAGTTGAAAAATCAGCAAAAAATAATTCATGGTGATTAATGCTAGCAGCAGACTCCGAGGACCTCCAAGAGTACAAAATGTATTTACCGTAAACACATGCTAACTGTGGTGCTAAATAATCTGTCTGCACAGAGAAGCACACAAATGTATAGTTTTGTGGATATGCAGCTATGGTACTTATGACTAATTTTTATTTTTAAATAACATGTAAATTAAAACTTAAAACTAGGTCCAAACAAAAGCCAGGTCCATTTAAATGGACCGGCATTCTTTTTATAGAGTCCAGTGCTGCTTAATTTTGGTCAGAGCTTGAACACAAGAATGATCGATGTTCTAGAAACCTTTGAGGCAGCTGGCTGGATATTACTACTGGTTAACGTATTTTCTTGTTCGAAGGGAATTTAAAGTTCTTAAAGAGCACTTGCACTGACAGCTCTGGCCAGTGAAGGTSTCTATATTCTGTTGTTTGATACTGCTTCTCAGTGCATTATATCAATCTAGTCAGTCCCTATGGTCTTTGCAGTTGTTTGTGATTTCCTTTGCTAAGGTAGCAAGGTGTGACATAAGGATACCGTGTACAGACGTCAGTTATAACTCCTTTCGCTCAAATTGCCCTTCTGCCTGTGTGCATGTAGGTTACAGCTGAGTTCCTGGGTCTAACTGATGGAATACTGTGCTGTTGTCTTACACCTCTTAACCTGTTTTACTATAGCTGATCTTGATACTGTCTTAAGAAACACAATAACTAGAGGGCTAGACAGTCTTGATCTGCAAGTCTGACTTTTGCCTACGGTAGGATGACAGCTAAATTAGTTTCTCTTCTCCATCTGCCACCTTTCAATAGCTTCATTAAAAACAAGCAGGAAAACCATTAGTAGTGAACGTTATGCATTTCCCATCTCCTTCACTTCTCAGATTCTGTGTACAGCAGGCATCAGGGTGTGCTATCGTCACTTTTTCAGTGTTCCCAGCATCAAAGCTGTGCTGGAAACCTGAATGTGCAGGAAACAAATGTCGTAGCTTGGTGGATGATGAATTTCACAGCAAGAGACCTCTCAGCTTGTGAATCTGCAACTGGGCACTTACAACCTGAAAATGCAAAGCTAGGAGAGGAGACAAAGGGGAGAAAAAAATCCTCTAAGTACAGATTTGGGAGGAAAAAAACCTGGTTTTATATTCTGAAAAATATAAATAAMTAAAGTCTCTTTGCTCTAGCTAAAAAAATGCTCTGATCCTCTCATTATTTTCTCCCTTTCATAAGCTCTGCCTGCTCCTAGGTGCATTTATCATAGAATCGTAGAATAGTTTGGGTTGGAAGGGACCTTTAAAGGTCATCTAGTCCAACCCCCCTGCCATGGGCAGGGACATCTTCAACCAGATCAGGTTGCTCAGAGCCCCGTCCAACCTGACCTKRAATGKTTCCAGGGMYGRGGCATCYACCACCTCTCTGGGCAACCTGTGCCAGTGTTTCACCACCCTCAGCGTAAAAAATTTCTTCCTTATATCTAGTCTAAATCTACCCTCTTTTAGTTTAAAGCCATTCCCCCTTGTCCTGTCACACCAGGCCCTGCTAACATTCATTTACAATGTATGCAGTAAGACCCAGAGCACTGCACGGCTCCCTCGTGGGCAGGGTCTGTAGACAGGCTTAGGACTGACTGTTAATAAAATTGTGAGTGTCCTCTCTCCCTAGCAGTGGTCCTCCCTGACCAGAGAGGTTCGATCTAGAAATTAACTTCTTTGGGACAGGGATTGTTATTTTGTTCAGGTTTTGTACAATGCSTAACCCAACGGGAGCCCGCTTCGTGACAGAGGTTCAATAYAAATAATAAATAATAATTATCAGTTGGTGAAATTATATACCTTGTGTTATGTAGGCAGGCAAATGGGATGATTCATAAAAGAATCCCTTTTGGCCTATGAATCAGTGTTAAAGCRTACTGGCAAGTGAACACGGGGGAGGCTGGTTGCTGCTTCTGTTATGCCTACTTTGTGGATAAATAAAGGGCTCCCATCTTCCAGGGCTGTCAGTCAGGCCCTTTTTGTCTTTGCCAAGCTCCTGAAACAAAAGAAGCTGAAATGCCTCGGCTCCAGGCCCTGGCTGTGTGGGGACAGCAGCGCGGCTCGTCCCGCTGCCCGCCCCGACCGGTGCTCCCTCTCTTCGCAGTGGTCTTTGGGCAGTTTGCCTTCTTCCAGACCGCACTCAACGACGTCATCGAAGTCCATGATGGCCCCAACCAGCACTCCCGGCTCCTCAGCTCCCTCTCGGGCTCTCATACAGGTAGGAAACGTGTCCCTGTTGCTGCTGGGAAAAGCAAGCTGAAAATACAGCCTGCCATTTAACACCTTGTTCTGTGCAACCCATTTGTGTAGCTAATGCTGTAATCCCTGTCTCTCCTGTTTTATCTCTTTCTCCTCATCTAGGTGAATCATTACCGTTAGCTACCACCAACCAGATTCTCATCAAATTTAGTTCCAAGGGTCAATCTACAGCCAAAGGTTTTCATTTTGTCTACCAAGGTAAGTACAGTTGTGTTCTGGAGATGTCCTCAGGTTGGTCCCGAGATGATGGTCAAAAATACAGTGATGTTGTGAAGTGTCCTRAACTGCTTTTGGCGTCTGTGGGTCCTTGCACACTTTCTGTCTGAACAGGAAATATCACAGGAGAYTAAGGTTATTTTGGTAGCAGTGAACTTGCAGGGCTGTCTGGCTCCTGTAGGTACTTCGTGTTCAGACCTTCCATTTTCACTCCACCTCAACCCTTGCACGTCCCAGGATTAGTATCAGAAGTATCTCATTGAATCATGCCCTGAGTACACAGTGAGTTCTTGAGATTTATACCCAAGCAATTTTTCCCACTGGCGTTTTAGCACATTTCTCGGTGTAAGCAGCTGAACACTTGTCTAGCAGCTCTGTAAAATCCTTCTTCTCTRCATGTCATAGGCTTAGGTCTCCTGCTGTCAAACTTTTGCCCCTTGATCCTTTCAGTAACAGCTTGCGTTGCATTGGGYGAGTCCCACTTAGAGATTTTAAAGTAGTAAATAGAAAGCGATGCACAGAATAGTGGGAAGACAGAAGGGCTTTCTCACCCAYACGCTTCGTATAGTTATCTGTGGTTCAGCCAAGTTTTTATGTGCACATTACTGCAGAGAGGGGACAGACAGCAGGGGCAACCTGTGCCTTCTCTGGGGGCGAAGTGAAGCGTGGTTTGGATTTTATAGTATCCAGAGATCCGTTCTCTTGAATTTCTGCCTAATTATTGTAAAACAACTGTAGTTCTGGTAGCAATCTTTAAAGATTTCAGCAAAGCAAAGGTTTTGATGAAATCGGTAAAGATTACCTCCTCCCTCCTGCATGCTAATTATGAGCTGCACACTCTCCAGTGATTACTGTATGGAAAGCAAGAGTAAAAGAAAGCGACAGCCCTGGTTTTGATCTGCCTGGCCAGGCTTTAATGGCGTTTACTCTCATTTTTACACAAATGAGGAGTTCTCTCTCCYAAAGCCTCCCCCATCCAGTGATGCRTGTCTATGGCAAGTTGCCCCGAGGTGAAGGAGTCGGAAGCCTGAAGCAGCGTGTTGAAAACAGCCTGAACTGGAGAGCGGAGCTGCAGGGTCAAGCACACAGGCACGATTCTTTCCATGGTTAGGAGAGAGGCCAAGCACATGCTCGTCAGTCACAAATGGCTGARCTGGGGTTATCTGAGCAGGGGTACAGATCCATGACCATTTTGGCTATCTTGGATTTGCCCAAAGTAGTGCATCATCATAAGTGGCTCCTTTCTGCCTCTCCATTCCGCTCCCCAGACCACTGWCACACTTCAGACTTCAGCTTCTTGCTGATCATCTTGCATGATGCCTTTGACAGTGGGTTTGACGTTCATCTCTCTGAATCAAATTAAAATCAAACAACGTAGCTAATGTGCTCATCRTCTTCAGGTCATCATCTTCATGTTTTCCCTCCTCCCAGCAACTCGGGAATTAAACACTAATAAATTGTAAAGCAACTCGGAGAAAAATAGAAATTGATTTCTTCCTCAGCCACAGACRTTTCTTTGACTTCTTTTTCCCCTCGCTTATCTGTCACACTCTCCATTTCTTTCTTTGACTGTTGTTTCCAGTATTAAACAGGAATGCAGGCAATTTCAACAGTTGGCAATGCAGCATCAYGACTTAAATTGCCCTTTTCTTTCTCTTACCCTTCTCATCACGAAGAAGAGTGTTTAAAACTGTTGTCCTTTATAGTAACAAGGCCAAGTGAGCCGAGAAACCTAAAGGGTTTTCTGCTGAKGCTCTAGTATTATATGGCAAACCAACTTTTTGGAAAGTCATTGCTGAATGCCTTGGTTTCCCTGTTTAGAAATGACCTTTCTGATGTGATGATAAGTTTTCTGAAGGCAAACAGTCTCATCTTAGAAAGCATGCATGGTTCTGTAATGCCCTAGCTGCTTTTACTGCTGTTACTTATTCAAGTAACACTTGAATTGACAGAATTTTGAGTGAAATGTTATTTCTTTTTCTTCTCGATGGTCATGTTTGGATTCAGCCACTCTCTCTGGGGTTTAGGTATAATCCGATTCCTGTGTTGTTTTTAACATATCTTTAACTTGGTACTTAGTGTTTCAAAATGTTTACTCTAACCGGTTTTTGTTTTGTTCTGTTTTTGCTTTGCAATTGCACACTCGCCTGCTGGTTTCTCCTATCTGCAACGCAAGCGGTTCCGCGGACCAGTGCCACCCAGTGCAGCTCGGTCCCAGAGCCTCGCTACGGCCGGCGGCTGGGCAGCGATTTCGCGGTGGGGGCGGTGGTGCGGTTCGAGTGCAGTGCTGGCTACGCGCTCCAGGGCTCCCGGAGCATCGAGTGCCTCACCATGCCTGGGGCACTGGCTCAGTGGAATATTTCGGTACCCACCTGTGTGGGTAGGTATCTTTGGGTTTGGGGGAAGAAAAGACAAAACAGTTCAGCAGTTTGTGCTAGAAAAATAAATTGCATCCTTTGGGATGGTTAAAAAAAAAAAAAAAAAAAAAAAACCAACAACAAAAAACCAAAATGAACCAAAGAAACAAAAAAACCCTATTTCATACCTCTTACATACAAAAGCCAGGCCTGCCTGTGAACAAGGGCAGTTAACCCCAAATGTCAGGGAAGGGACCTTTTGATCCAATACTCAGTTGTGGGATCTGGGACAGCATCTAGAATAAATTAGATCTGTCTGAAAGCTGCTTTCACTTTCTTTGGAGGAGAGCAGTTCCTAAAGAACCAGTCTCGTGGGTTGATGTAGTGTTCCCCACACCTAAGGGCCGTGCGCTGCTTGTGTTAGAAGTTACACGAAAGATTTACGGAAAAGAGGGTTTTTCATACAAATCTTATCCTTAAATCATGAGCCAATTCTGCCTGCTTTTTTGTCCATGGACAGATGTGTTTTAAAGAGAATGTTTTAGTATAAAGCCAAGTCCTTCCATGTTCAAGCATTACTTTGCTTATTTCAGTGCCATGTGGTGGAAATTTGACTGAACGCAAAGGAACCATCCTGTCCCCTGGCTTCCCTGAGCCATACCTGAATAGCCTCAACTGTGTGTGGAAGATAACAGTCCCTGAAGGAGCAGGGATTCAGGTACAGTGTTAGCAGCTGTCGCTGCAGCATGATCTAGAGAGGAGAACGCACAGTATCTGGTGCACTTGGAGGCCACATGTTATGAAGTTGCTGCTCCTCACAGGAAAGAGATCAGTTGAATGTGTAATTCTCTGGAATCAGACATTCATTTACACTATGACTGCCAAAAGTGGGTAATATTTCAATGGATTTTTGCCTCCTGGAGGCACTCTCCGTGGGAAATCAACTGGAGCCGTGTGGCTGTTCTGGTGTAACAAAGTAATTGTGGTATTCTGGGCATATATCTTTATACTGCTTAATTATGCAATGTTGAAAGCAATGTAAGCTACACTAAGGAAGAGTTGCTTGCTCAGAGTGCCTGCGTGGATTTGTTATGCCAGCAGAGTTGCAGCAGTATGATTATACAATTACAGCTTTGCTGTTCATTGTCTCCAGGTAAATGAGCTCTCTCCTCAGGTCTTTTTGTGGTCCTTATCATTCCTCTGCAGAAATAGTCATGCAAACTATAGAGGATGTAGAGAATGAAGCCCAACATCAGAGACCAAACCTTAGATAGTTCCCATTCGGCACATATGCGCCTTGTCCTCACAGAATGCATCTCACCGTGCGTTGCACTGATATCACTTGACRCACAGGAGGTGGATTCTTTAACAGGTTCATTCATTTCACAGGCCTCATTATCAGAGGGTGAGTTTCTTCTTCTTTACACCACTTTGTCTGCAAGGGTTTTGTTCATTAAGTGCTTTTATTTCTGTAGCATGTATTTGGCTAATAGACTTGTAGGTGGGTTCCTCTCTCTCTGCAGCACTCACAGCTGTTGGCACACAGCAGTTGTGTTTCTCTCAACAGTTTTATTGAAACATCAGCTTGGCCTTGCTGGGTTACAGTTCTGCTCTCCCAGAGGGGATTCTTACCTGGTGCCACCATCATAACTCAAACTGAAACCTGAACCTGGGTCTGGGGTGGCAGAGCTGGTGGGAGCAGCACCGGGGCTTCACAGCAAAACAGCACAAGCCTGGAATAATGTTTTGTGCCCTCTGCCAGGCTTTCACTGTGTCCAGTCCCACAAATTCCGCTCCCCTCTTTGTTTTTGAAGCCATACCTTCCTGTTCGTCTGAAGTTTTAGCCACTCTCAAAACCTCCAAATGGCAGGAGGTTCCATTTAGGTCAGCCAAACATCTGAACAGTTGAGGCAATTTGCAAGTTGCTCAGGACTCCTGGGATCGGGAGGTGATAATTCACTTAATTTTTAAAGCGATGTAAATAGATGTCTCTATTCTGCACTGCCGTGTTCTGAATGCAAACCCTCGCTGCCACTTCTCAGTCTGCGGAGCTGTTTTTGCACGTGTCTGCTAAGCTTAGAGGAAAGTGGGTATTACAGCGGGCTGTTAAAAGCATGTCTTTATTCATAAGTACTTGTTTCTCGCTTCTCTGGTTGTGCAAATGCAGCTCTCACATGTAGAACTGGAAAGTGTAATGCCAAAGTGTTTTAAAGGTTTCCTTTCCTCCCCCAACCTCCTTTCCTGCTGGATGTCATCTCTTGCAAGGGAAATAGATATTTTGGGGTCTAACGCAGAATGCATGCAAACAAAAAAGTGTATCCCGTGGCTGCGCTTTAACACTGCCAGAGCCTTAAGTTCAGTTTCTAGGTGTAGAGTGGGAAGTTTTTGGTGAAGGGCAGGACCGTGGTCCTTCAGTGTCACCCCTTCCTCTGGTGCTCGGTGAGAGTCCGCGTAGACCCGCACCGGTGTTGGGGTCTCCACTTCCAGCTGGGCTGTGCGGGGGACGGTGTGCCGAGGGACCCACCGCCCCTCGGCTCTGCCCTTAGACACGGGCCAGTCGCGGGATGACATCTTCCCTCGACATCAAACTGGATCGCATCAGCTTGTGACACGGGGACTTCCACTGGAAGTTTTCTGTGGGGCAAAAAGGCATTGCGAAAGGTATTGGCCCCCAGGAAGTAAAACAGCCACAGTAGAGCCCTGTGCAGGAGCTGTTGGTTGGGGGGCAGCCCAGAGGCAGGGTGATGGCCACAGAGCTGGACCCGCCGTGCGCCCGCACAGCGGCTGCGTAACCTGCCCCACTTGCATCAGCTCCGCTTCCTCCGTCACCCGCTTTTGTGTGCAAGATGTTCTCAGTTACTAGATACTAATTTAAGCATCAGTTTACCCTCATTTTGTACAACAATTAAAGGTTAAACAACTGTAAATCAGAGGAGGAGGTGAAATTAAAGCTTTCTTGGTAGCAGTGAGTCACTGGCAGGATTTTTATGTAATCAGTGTACGAGCTAGCACTTCTGCCATGAATTATTCATTCCTGTAGCAAACCTTCCTGAGTGAATTAATTTATATACATGGCAGTAAATAGATGCAGATCCCTTGTGAATCCACATGTCAGACTAGAATTAGGGCCTTAAAAATGTTTATTCCGTTAAGTTGGGGGGCGAGGAGAATAAATAATTTAGAAAATGTAAGAGCAAACAAAATGCACATTCTCAATCCACATTCTCTTTCAATAACGTAAATCACAATAGGAGTGTAATTATGCAGGCTGAAAGGTATTGACTTGGTCAGTGTGATCAGTAATGGCTCTGCAGGGGTCACTGCAATTTCTGCTAGATGAACTCCACTTATTTTTTTGGAAAAAAAATAACTTTGCAGGAACTTTATGGCCTGCTTTATTATTCAGGATAAATCAAGGAGGAAAAAGGTTAAAATGGCAGAAATAATGGGGTTTGGTGTTGTTTTTTTTTTTAAAGTGTGTGTGTGTGTTATGTTTAGCAAGGCAAAGGCAAGCGAGATATTTGGAGTGGATGAGTAAATACAGAATAAGAACACTGCAGGAAGAAAGGGAGGGGGGGTTCACAGAATTACCAGAGGGAAGGGTGAGCGTGTGTATGTGCATATGTGCGCGTGCAGTCAAGATTTGCAGGGCATTGAAATCTCTTCACGGTGTTCAGTCCAGTGAATGTGTCCTGCTGAGCTCTGTGCTTAAGGGAGTAATTCTGTTGAATTCAACAGGACGACTGCAGATCAGAAGCATTTAGGCTTCGTAGGAAATCTTCATCCAAAGAGACCTCAAAGAATTGAGGCTCTGCGGTAAGCAGATGTGTGAACGCTGGAAGTAAAGGGAAATCTACCTGCCCAAATCACCCAAGTTCCGGCATTCTCCCCAAACCCACCGGCAGTGGTGCCGAACAACTGCGGCTTCTGCCACATGCCAGGAAATGAAGCCTTTTGTTTGGGGCAAAGTTGTACAAGTCATTTATGCTCCTGATTTGTCTTTAAGGGTCCTTTTTTAGGTTGTTGGCCTAGAAGTTTAATTTCAGGTACCCAGTGTTTGAAAATTTCACCTAGAGCTTACAGATTAAAGCTGTTTTTTTCCAAATACTGTTGGCTTTCTCTCAGGTTTGCTGTCTGACTCCCTCAGGCTGTTCACCAAACTTGATCCTACAGCACAGCTTATTTTTCTTAATGGGACGCTGAATACTTTGAACTGCCGGTATTTAGGAATAAAGGCAGAATCCACTTTAATGGTAATCAAGGAAAACAAATCTGTGCAATTACATGCAGATCTTTGCTCAAGAATAAGAGCTGCTTTTCAGTGTAAACGCAGATTTATCAGATCTCATGATGTTACTCATTTGAGGATTGCATTGATGTTCTAACTAGTGGAGTCAAGTGACTTTCTTAAGCCTCCAAACCTTATGGGGCATGGCAGAGAAAGGTGGGAAATTTGAAGATGCAACTTGAGTGATTTGACTAAAAGCTGAGAAACGAGGCAGTTGCAGAAACTTCATTGGATTAAAAAATCTTGTGGTTTAATGGGTGTTTCTTTGTTTTTATTTTAGCTCTTGGTGGTTGCTTTCATTTGAAAGTGTTGCAAAAGTCTTCAGGGATTTCTCAAAACAGAAAAAAAGGCTCAGATTCTCAGCTGCTGTAAATTAGCTGTGAAATTACAGGAGCTCTCCCTTTGTAGCAGCAGAAGACAGCACACCTGATATGGAAGTTTGGAGTTTGCTGGAAAATAGCTGTATAACCCAAATGGTGGTAGTCAAAGGCAATAGGTGGCCAAGTTTTGCCAGTGCATTAGCACAGATAAACAGCAGTGCTGACTTAAAGCCCCGGGGTGTGTTGCTGACTTTATTAGTGGCCCTTTCATTGATGATATTGTAGTTTATTAGCATGATTGCAGGAGTTGTACTGTTACTTTTTTCTTTTTTCTCTTCAGATCCAGGTGATCAGTTTTGTTACTGAGCAGAACTGGGATTCCCTGGAAGTGTTCGATGGAGGAGATAACACAGCCACCATGCTGGGAAGTTTCTCTGGTACGTGTTCAGCATCGTGTTCAGTGAAGCCCATCAGTGCATGCTTAATTCCTATTCACGTCAGCTGGACTTCAGCACGTACATAAAATTAAGTATATGCTTGAGTGCTTCAAAAACCTCAGAATAGATTTAAGTATGTGCTTAAAGGGAATCATATGCTTTGTTGAATTGGGAATTTGACTACTGTCTTCCTGCAGAAAATGTTGATAGAGAGCCTTAAACACAAAACCAGTGGGTTAGGTTTGGGTTTTTTGCAGAAACCCATGAGCACTTCCACAGCCTGGAAGTGGGAGTTCCCGCAGCACTGCTGGGTTGCATGGGGTTAGCTCAGACCACTGCACTTGGCAGATTAACCTAACCTGGCCGATTTGCACCAAAATGGACGAAGGGCTACAAAACAAACTTTCTTTTGCTTGGCAGTGGGGACCGTGGCTTTCAGCAGAGCAGGGATTAGCAAGCAGCCCAAGAGCATTGTAAAACTTTCAAATAGCAGAGCCACTTGCAAACTGATGGCCCTGATTCTTGCTTATTTAATGAACAAATGTGTTCAAAGTGCTTTGAGGTTGGTAAGGAGAAGGGTCATGCACAAAGACCAGCAGACTCTGCTCCCAGCGCTGCGTTTGGGATAGAACTGCCTTGACCTGGTGCTGCAACAGCTTCCAGGGAATGAGGCAGGAGAAGGAATCCAGACCTTGTGGGGACCTGCGCTCCACCCCACACTGTTTCTCATCACTGGTTCCCTTCTCGATGCTTTTAGTCTGTCTGGTCTGTAAGTGGTAAAACTTCACATGATGAAATTCATCAGTAGGCTTTGAAAAGGCCATTGCAGAGAGGCCTTGGGTATTTCTCAGTTGGCCTCATTAGAACCTGATCAAAACCAACAGAGCTTGTTAAGTTAAAGGACTTTCTGTTCTCAGCCTCTTCTGCAGCTAGTCTCTGAGGACATGGAGGAGGAAAAAAGAATCCTCTTCAGTATCTTTGTGCACCTCTTGTTTTCCCAGGAACTACAGTGCCTGCACTGCTGAACAGCACTTCAAACCAGCTCTATCTGCATTTTTATTCGGATATCAGCGTCTCTGCTGCCGGCTTTCACCTGGAATACAAAAGTAAGAGCAATTCATAGAATCATTCAGGTTGGAAAAGACCTTTCAGATCATCAAGTCCAATCGTTAACCTAGCACTGCCAAGTCCACCACTAAACCATGTCCCCAAGCACCACATCTACACGTCTTTTAAATACCTCCAGGGATGGTGACTCAACTGCTTCCCTGGGCCTGTTCCAATGCTTGACAACCCTTTCGGTGAAGAAGTTTTTCTTAATATCCAATCTAAACCTCCCCTGGCGCAACCTGAGGCCATTTCCTCTTGTCCTATTGCTTGTTACTTGGGAAAAGAGACCGACCCCGACCTCGCTACAACCTCCTTTCAGGTAGTTGTAGAGAACGATAAGGTCTCCCCTCAGCCTCCTTTTCTCCAGGCTAAACAGTCCCAGTTCCCTCAGCCGCTCCTCATAAGACTTGTGCTCTAGACCCTTCACCAGCTTCGTTGCTCTTCTTTGGACATGCTCCAGCACCTCAATGTCCTTCTTGTAGTGAGGGGCCCAAAACTGAACACAGTATTCCAGGTGTGGCCTCACCAGTGCCAAGTACAGGGGGACGATCACTGCCCTAGTCCTGCTGGCCACACTATTTCTGRTACMGGCCAGGATGCCATTGGCCTTTTTGGCCACCTGGGCACACTGCTGGCTCGTATTCAGCCGGCTGTTGACCAACACCCCCAGGTCCTTTTCTGCCAGGCAGCTTTCCAGCCACTCTTCCCCAAGCCTGTAGTGTTGCATGGGGTCGTTGTGGCCAAAGTGCAGGACCCGGCACTGAGCCTTGTTGAACCTCATACAATTGCCCTTGGCCCATGGATCCAGCCTGTCCAGATCCCTCTGTAGAGCCTTCCTACCTTGAAGCAGATCAGCGCTCCTGCGCAACTTGGTGTTGTCTGCAAACTTACTGAGGGTGCACTCGATCCCCTCGTCCACATCATTGATAAAGATATTAAACAGAACTGGCCCCAATACTGAGCCCTGGGGAACACCACTTGTGACAAGCCGCCAGCTGGATTTAACTCCATCCACCACAACAATTTGGGCCCGGCCATTCATCCAGCGAAGAGTACGTTCATCCAAGCCATGAGTGGCCAGTTTCTCCAGGAGTATGTGGGAAACGGTGTCAAAGGCTTTACTAAAGTCTAGGTAGACAACATCCACAGCCTTTCCCTCATCCACTAAGTGAATCACCTTGTCACAGAAGATGATCAGATTAGTCAAGCAGGACCTGCCTTTCATAAACCCATGCTGACTGGGCCTAATCACCTGGTTGTCCAGTATGCGCCACATGATGGCACTCAAGATGATCTGCTCCATAACCTTCCCCAGCACCGAGGTCAGAGTGACAGGCCTGTAGTTCCCTGGATCCTCCTTCCGGCCCTTCTTGTAGATGGGCGTCACATTTGCTAACCTCCAGTCCACTGGGACCTCCCTGGTTAGCCAGGACTGCTGATAAATGATGGAAAGTGGCTTGGTGAGCACTTCTGCCAGCTCCCTCAGTACCCTTGGGTGGATCCCATCTGGCCCGAGGGACTTGTGTGTGTCTAAGTGGTGTAGCAGATCACTAACCAATTCCCCATGGATTATGGGGGCTTCATCTGGCTCCCTGTCCCTGTTTTCCAGCTCAGGGGGCTGGGTACCCAGAGAACAACTGGTCTTACTATTAAAGACTGAAGCAAAGAAGGCATTAAGTACCTCAGCCTTTTCCTCATCCTTTGTCATTATATTTTCCCCTGCATCCCCCCCATATAAGATTCTCCTTAGCCCTCCTTTTGTTGTTAATGTATTTATAGAAACGTTTTTTTATTGTCTTTTATGGCAGTAGCCAGATTAAGTTCTAGTTGGGCTTTGGCCCTTCTAATTTTCTCCCTGCATAACCTCACGACATCCTTGTAGTCCTCCTGAGTTGCCTGCCCCTTCTTCCAAAGGTCATAAACTCTCCTTTTTTTCCTGAGTTCCAGCCAAAGCTCTCTGTTCAGCTAAGCCGGTCATCTTCCCCACCGGCTCGTCTTTCGGCACATGGGGATGGTCTGCTTCTGCGCCTTTAAGATTTCCTTCTTGAAGAATGTCCAGCCTTCCTGGAGTCCTTTGTCCTTCAGGACTGCCTCCCAAGGGACTCTGTCAACCAGTCTCCTAAGCAGGCCCAAGTCTGCCCTCTGGAAGTCCAAGGGAGCAGTTCTGCTGACCCTCCTCCTTACTTCTCCAAGAATCAAAAACTCTTATCGTTTTGTGATCGCTGTGCCCAAGACGGCCTCCAATGGTCGTATCACCCACAAGTCCTTCCCTCTTCACAAACAACAGGTCCAGCGGGGCGCCTTCCCTAGTTGACTCACTCCAGGAACCTCCTAGACTGTTTCCTCTCTGCTGTATTGTATTTCCAGCAGACATCTGGTAAGTTGAAGTCTCCCACGAGAACAAGGGCTAGTGATCGTGAGACTTCTCCCAGCTGCTTATAGAATATTTTGTCTGCCTCTTCATCCTGGTTGGGTGGTCTATAACAGACTCCCACTGTGATATCTGCCTTGTTGGCCTTCCCCCTGATTCTTACCCATAAACACTCAACCCTATCGTCACCATTATTAAGCTCTAGACAATCAAAACACTCCCTAATGTACAGGGCTACCCCACTGCCTCTCCTTCCTTGCCTATCCCTTCTGAAGAGTTTGTAGCCATCCATTGCAGCACTCCAGTTGTGTGAATCATCCCACTGTGTTTCTGTGATGGCAACTATATTGTAGTTTTCCAGCTGCACAATGGCTTCCAGCTCCTCCTGTTTGTTGCCCATGCTGCATGCATTGGTGTAGGTGCACTTCAGTTAGGCTGTTGATCCCGCCACCTTTTTGGGGGGAGAAACCCTAATTCCGATGTGACCATTCTCAGGTGCTTCTGTGGTTTCTAACACATCCATAACCCTTGCGTCTTTGCTGCCGCACGGATCTCCATCCCCTACCTCCACTGAGATGGCAGACTGAAGGACCTCGCTAGCACGCTGTCCCTCAAACATTGGCATGCCACCCCCAGGCTTATCTCTAGAGAGCCTGGTTTTATCMCTTCCCCCTTCAAATCTGGTTTAAAGCTCTTTCAATGAGCCCTGCTAACTCCTGTGCAAAGATCCTTTTCCCCTTTGAGACAGGTGTACTCCGTCTGTCGCCAGCAGGCCTGGTGTTGTGTAGACTGACCCATGATCAAAAAACCCAAAATTCTGCCACTGACACCAGGTGCAGAGCCAGGTATTGATCTGCTGGCTCTTCCTGTTTCTTCCCTCATCATTCCCTGCAACTGGAAGGATAGAGGAGAATGCTGCTTGTGCTCCTGATCCCTTAACCAGTTGTCCCAAGGCCCTGAAGTCTCTCTTGATTGCCCTTGGACTTCTTGTTGCAACTTCATTGCTGCCTGCCTGAAAAATCAGTAATGGATAGTAATCTGAGGGCCGTACCAGGGTAGGAAGTTTTCTCTTCGCATCTTTAACCCGGGCCCCAGGGAGGCAGCAGACTTCCCTAAGTGGGTTTGGTCTATTGGGCCTTCTGTTCCCTTCGGAAGGGAGGCTCCTGTGACAATGACCTGTCTTTTTTTCTGTATGGAAGCAGTTCTGTTGCAGGGCATAGCCCGACTTAACCTCGGTGACACCTCCAAACTAGATGAACCGTCGTCCTCGTTGTTCGGTTCCACTTGCAGAGCCTCATACTTGTTATGCAAGGGCAGCTGGGAAGGTGGGGTAGTCACGGAGGAGACGTGCCTGCTGCGCTGGGCAGGAACTTGTTGCCATTGCCCTCTATCCCTTAAGTTGCTGCGTTCAGCCAGGCGCAGAGAGGATGGGGAATCCTCCGTGTCATGCTTCCTCTCTGCCTGTTGGGCCTGTCTCAGGGAAGGTAGGGTGCAATTCCAGCAGTCTGTCTGTCTCTCGCACTCCCTGATACTCCTCATCCTACTCTCCTCCTCTCAGAGCTCTGTCACTAAGCAGAGGAGTTTTTCCACCTGGGCCACCTCCCACAGATGTGCTCGCTGCTGCCAGCCGGTACTGGCATAAGAGCAGGGCACAGCCTGCAGCCTGGCACCTGGGCAGCAGCGTGTTCCCACCGGAGCTCTGTCTGGAAAGCTGCATCAGTCATGGTGGGTGCAGAGCTTAGAGAGGCCGTGGCTTTCTGCCGGGTACATACCATTGCTCCCTGGTTGAGCTGGCAGAGCTTCTGTGCCCTTCCTGCACGAACTGCCGCGCCACGTCCTGTTTGCCCGCCCTGTCGCGAGTGCTCCCTAAGGGCTTCTTTTCCACCATTGCTCCTGGCCCTGCCCAGGTCTCATCAGCTGCTGTCACACGAGCTGCGGGCTCCCGGCGGCTCCCCCTGAGGTTCCCCCGGTTCAGGAAACCCCCGTGCGCCGCGCTGGAGCACTCCGCTGTGGATCCTGCTGGCACTGGAGCTGCTCGCCTCCATCTCACGGTTCCTCTGAGCAGCAGGGAAATGGTTACGGAGCCATTGTCTTGTAGAAGTGGAAGCTGCTTAGTGGGGAAGGGGCGGTGAGCTTTAAGGCCCATGCTTATGTGGTTCTCTGCTCTCAAGTTGCAGAGAGAGAGCGAGCGTTAAATGGAGAATAGATGCAGCAGAGGAGATGTGGGGTCATGGGGTGACCCTCATTTTGCTGCTGATGCACTTTGTAGCACGTGTTTGGTTTCCGTGTTGTAGCGCAGGAGGAGTTGTGGAGGCCAAAGTATTAAAAATTCATGGAGAGTTGGCCTGTTCAATGCAGTGCTGTAATCTTTGCTTGGGAAGTGCCTAAAACGATGCTTGCCAGAGGTTGGGAGGGACTGCCTGCTCTTTGCATTCAATATCAGTCATTGCTGGAAACAGCATGCAGGGCTAGACAGGTCTTCATATGATAATTCTGGCTGGAAGGGACCTCAGAGGTTATCTCATTGAACCTCCTGCTGAAAGCAGGGTCAGATATGAGATAAAACTAGATTACTCACTTTACGCATCTTTACGCAGTCTGTGCTTGAAAAACTCCAAGGATGGAGACTGCATAAACATTCTGGGCAGCCTTTCATCACAGGATGAGTGCTGCAGCCCCCGGCCATCCTGGTGCTCCTCTGCTGAACTCGGTCCACTTTATCAATGTTTTTCTTGTGCTGGGGGGTGCAAAACTGGGTACAATATTTTAGGTGCTAATGGGTGTTGAGTAGAGGGGGGGTAATCACCTTCCTCCGTCTGCTGGCTGTGCTCCTGTCCATACAGCCCAGGACACTGTCAGCTGCCTTCGCTGCCAGGGCACACAGCTAGATCCTGTTCAGCTTATCTGCTGGCGTGGTCTCTCTCTGCTTTGTGTTTAGAGGTGCAGTGTCCAGACGCTGGACAGCATAATTTCCCTCGTGATTGATATGAATACATGGCCACCCTCCTTTTGCAGTCTCCAGCTCATGGAGGCACACTGGCATGAGCTAAATGGGAAGCTTTGGGATCATGTTCCAAAGGAGGCACTGCCTAAAGCGTGGGCACCCACTCCTTTCTCCCCCTCTGTTGTGTTGGACAGTTTAGGGGGTTCATCTGTTACGGATCACGCCGACACCCTAGCAGAATGGCAGCACTTTGCTTCCAGCAGGTCTCGTGCAAGGTTGCGTTCAGTTCTGATGGTACATCATTATATATGATGATATACAGAGACTATATTTTAAATAAAAGAAATCCTCAGTGGTAAGAGAACAAACCTGACTAAAACTGGAAGACATGGCAGGGAAGAGAGTCTCTTGGGAAAGGGCTGTCAGGTTTGGATAAGGATGCCAAAAATTCATTCTCCCCCATGTCTGTGTTTTTTGATTCCTGCTATTGGAGCAGATGTCCATTCAGGAAAGATGTGCTACAGCTAGGCTGCAGTGGCTCACAGTGGTGGTGGCTGTTACCTCACCGATGGTACTGTACCAAGGGCTTGAATTATGCACATATAGTCCGGCAGCAGCACAAACAGTGTACAAGCAAGCAGGTGCAGAATAGCAGCTCTCGGCTCTATTCAGCGCATCTAAATTGAATGTTTAGCTAGCAGTCAGGAAAGCAAGCAGGCTTGTGCATTTGCAGTGTACTAAAGATACGGGTGCGACAGGGCCAGGAGCCAGTCCTGTCTGTGCAACTCTCAGGGGACTGGTTAATGCGTGGTGATGGTCTGGCTCTGTTCCTGTGTTGGTAGCAGTGATGGTGAGCTGATGAGAGATGTGCTGGGACTGCTGACTCTGTTCATGCAATCTTCCTTGGGGCAATGCAAACATAATTGTTTCTTGCTGGACACTGTGTCTGACAATTGATTCTGATCACAAATCTTGTGTTTGTCTCTGAAGCCAACCAGTGCTCTGTTTCTTTTTTCCAAAGCAGCAAATAGATTTGAAAGTGCATTTCATTTTGTAAAATGTCCACAGAAATGGCATAGCTGTTTGACTGCAGAGACTGCGTGCTTTTAGAGGGCCAACTAGTACTAAGCTTTCCAGGTTTTACTGGGTTTGCAGATTGAAACCTTGCATATTAACGGATCCAGCAAGATTACAGCAACCAACAAGATTGGGGAGAGAAAGCGTGCCCCAGATTGCTCTCTGGGAGCTGGAGAAATGGATGTTGTTTTAGAAATTCTCTTGCTGCAACTCTGTTTCTTCTCTATTTCTGTTTCAATCAATAAGTTCTTTGAGGATCGTATTACCCCATTGCAACAATCATTTTCAGGTTTTTTATGAGGCTTGGGATTATCAGGCTTGTTTGGTTTTTTTGCTGAGAAGATTAATAGGTGTTGATTTTCAGGGCAGCTGGAAATAATTTTTTTTTTGCTTTGCTTGTACAATTGGAATTTCACGGCTCTGAGCCCCAGGTTTTGTCTTTGTTCGGTTAGAGGTGCTGCAAGGAAATTTTGAGAGATGAGCTAAAACACCAGAGTTTGTTTCCTCTCCTTTCTCCCTCGCTGGTTTCCTCAAACAAAGCTCTTATCTTTACATGCTTGAAAGCCAAAGCAGAGCAAGAACAATTTAGGACTGAGTGAAACTCAGTGCCCACTGATCTGAATGGGAAGTTATTTAAAGCTATTTTCTCTCTTGTCTTTTTGAAGGTCAAGCAATACAGCCATGTGTGGGGAGGGACTACATGTTTTCTTGCTGGGAAGCGTGACTCGGGTTATTCGGGAGGAGAGTCAGCATCTCCTCTCCTCTTTCTTTTTTTCATCGGCTTTTGGCTCAGCCTGCAGACTGTAGGGTTTAAGCAGAGCGTTAGCCCTTGCAGTGATGCAGAAGGTTATCTTTTAGTGGCAGCTGCTGGCACTGAGAGCGAGGGAGGTGCTGGCAGGCAGCTGAACCGCGGTGGGTGCGAGGTGACTGCAGACGCTCGTCTTCGTTTTATCTCCGTTTGGTGTTGCAGAAGGAAGAGGGGGCRGCATGTGTGTAAAGGAGAGCACATCACCCAACACGCAACTTYGGGGATTGTTAATTGGGTTTGCAGCAGGATATTCCCAGTTGTAAATGTAGCTCAGATGGAAATGGGATTGAATGAAATTTTCGTAGGCTGTTCTGCAGGCACCATCAAGGACCAGCCGCGCTTACTGCTGCTTATGTTTCATGGTAAATTCAATCTGTAATTGAAAACAGGAAGAATAGGGTTGCAGAATGAAACCATGCTGCTTCTGCCCAGAAAGGGACAAATTACATACAACACATACCGTATGCCCTTGATATTGCCAGCGAGGGACAGCAGATAGTTTCCTCTCACGTCCTCTCCGGTCTTCTATCAGATGCTGCCTGGTTGGTAAAGGAACATATGCGTAACAGGAATACGGACCTCGGATGGGGAGGGTTCACGGTGGGTGTTTTGGTTTGTGAACCATTGAGAATGAGCCGTTTTTTGCTTGCAGTGGACATGCTGTCGCAGCTGCAGCTCTTCATCAAGTCATTAGGGTTCAGCCAAAGACATTTTTAGCCGTGAATCAGACTTATTTGTGATACCTTTGTACGTTAAAAAAAGTGTGTTCCAGGTAAAGTGAAGGCACTAGATGTGAATACCTCTGGATCCTGGACATGTCCTGTAACACAGGGGAACACTGCGTGATCAGGGGTGTCTTTGTGGAGAATCCAAAGGCCACAGGACTTTCCCACCCGGTGTCTGTGATGGAGGTTGTTGGTAAACAGGGGGCTGGGATAAAATGAAGGTGTGCATTTCTGTTCCTTCTGCCTTCAGTGCAGACCCGCTCCTCGGAGCACTCATCTTGCTCTTGCCTTTGCAGCCGTCGGTCTGTCCAGCTGCCCGGAGCCCCCCGTTCCTGGGAACGGCCTGAAGATCGGTGAGCGCTATTTAGTGAACGACGTCGTCTCTTTCCAGTGTGAACCAGGCTATGCACTTCAGGTACTGAACATTTTCCAACAAAAAGGACGAGACCAAACACCTGGGATACAGGGAGACCCTCCAAACCCTGTGTCTCGTTTTTCTCTCCTCCAGGGCCACTCTCACATTTCCTGCATGCCAGGCACTGTCCGCCGCTGGAATTATCCACCTCCGCTTTGCATTGGTAGGATTCTTGTTCTTTTGTACCTAGCAGATATTTATAGCACTTTTCTGAAAAAAAAGAAAAAAAAAAAAAAAGGTAAAGGTCCAAGTTAGAGAAATGCAGGTTTGTTCTGGAAGTAAGATAGAGTGTGGAAAAATCTTCATTTGTTTCGAGGGGAAATTTCAACAAAGAAGTCCCTGTCGGCTGCCCAGAATGCTTTCTTTTGAATGCTTAAAATGTGGCTATAGTATAAAATGTAAAATACAAAAAAGAGTTTTCTCAACAAAAACTCATTCAAAAGGGAAACCCTAAAACTTCTTTATACTGAAAGCAGATTGGGTTTATGGGTTGAGAGTTTTATTTCCATCTTAAGCAAAGATCTTAAGACCGTGGTTTATTTTTATGAAATGCATCATGATATCACTAAAACTGCATCTTTTACTGGAGCCTGTTTACATCCCAGGATCTCCGAATGGCACTGCTTGGTGCCTTGCTGTCGCTGCTTTGGTGTCTAGCAGGTCCTATGTGACCAGCAAGAGCCAGGTCACTTGTCAAGGCGGCTGTTTGCCTGTGGCGTCCTCTGAGGAGCAGGGCTGAGACTGCTGAGTGTTTCAGCCTTCGGAGAAAAGGACCAGGCAGTTGATTTCCACTGTGGAAGAAGTAAGCCCTAGGAGAAGAGGCACAGAGGTGAAGGGAACTTGCTGGAGTATTTCGATTATTTTCAATATTTTGCTTTTAGCAAATCTAGATGTTTAATATTCATATTGCACATTTTACAGCTTTGAGAGAGACATTTATGCATTTAATAGCTTTAGTTAACAGTTATTTCAGGCTCCTGCTGTTCTAGCTTACATCATTTTGCTTTAAAGTAATTGTAAGAGCTAACAGTTCTTTTATCCGATGATCTGCAGGCCAGGAATAAGTACAGAGACATTTACAGCAGAATGACTGAGCTAAAGGGCTCATACCCATGGGAGTTGCTCCGAAAGAAATCGGAAGCCCTTCAGCTCAGCTTTAGAGTTGGGGGATCCCAGCATGGGATCCCAGTATTATCATCTAGCTGATGACTAGCTGAGCAATTACAAGTTTCAGGTTTTCTTCTTTTAATCAGCATCGGTCACCCAGTTCAGTAGGATTTTGCCTGGTTGGGCTGTGCCTACGAGGCACTATCACAGTGTAAACACTAGTGCAGTTTAATTCAGATTGTCTGGTTTTGGACAGTCATGACCAAGTACAGTGACACAAGCACCCATCCACCTCTCTGTTCATATCCCTCAGCTTGCATCACACTTGACTGAAGAAGGTCATCCAACTTCAGAGAGGCATAAACACGTGTCAGCAGCCATCGTGAGTGGCCGTCTTTTATGGGGATGCCACAGCACCCCATGCTGACAGTCCTGAGGCTCGTTGTCCTGTGCTAATCACGCATCGATGTGTCTACACCCTGTCCAGAGCACTGCTGGCTGCTGGCCACACGGGAACCCAGGCTTTGGTTGTTCCCCTACTCAGAGAACAGCTTGCTTCCCTGGCAAAGCGTGCTGATTTTCTTTTGGTCTACTTCATCCAGATGCTTGACTTCTAAATAATTTAGAAGTAGTTCTATTAAAGAGCCATTAAGAGGAAAAAGAAAGGGCAATCTTCTGGGAGAAACCTTGTTAGTAGCAAGTACACACTTAACGAGATATTGGACAAAGGGAATCTGCACCTTCACTGTCAGAATGTGTTAGGAGTATATCTGGGTGTATTCGGCTGGCTGGTATTACCGTAGAGGTCATCCAGATAAGCATGAGAAGATCTATCTATGCATAAATTTCATGTGATGCCTTTTGTAAACATATTTTGTGCTGTCATCTCTGGATTGCTTCTTGGTAGGGAATTTACTTCAGTCAGTGTGCAAACACGCCATTCTATATTTATCAGTAATTGCCCAGAGATTGACAAGTATAGCAGTCAAGGTAGATCGGTTAACCAGAAAAAGAAGTAGCGGTAACTGGAGTCAAAATAGGATCAGTCTGTTTCTTCACAGTAATTTTTTTTTAGGTGGTTAAAAATTCAAACAAGTGCTGTGTGCATGATGTGCACTGTTACAATGTCTATGGACAGAACGGAGCGTCCGTCTCTCCTCTTGCAGCTCAGATCTGTCTCTCCCACTGTGATTGCCAAAACCGGATCTCTGGGTCCAGGCTTTTATCTCCAGAGGGCAGGAGAAAGGCATATGCATTAGTAATGTGACCATGCAGTGCCTGGCAAACTTCGTGCTAGTTCCATAGCAGGCTTTCCTTCTTCTCGTCGTAGTTTTTAATTTATTTCCCACAGAGCTGGCCGGCCAYGGCCTTCATCCAGAGAGACTCATAAGTGATCCTGACCATTAACACTGTTGATTTTACAGCCCAGTGCGGAGGAACAGCAGAAGAGATGGAAGGAGTGCTCCTGAGCCCAGGGTTCCCGGGAAACTATCCAAGCAACCTGGACTGCACATGGAGGATATTGCTGCCAGTGGGGTTTGGTGAGACAGCTGGTTTTGGTTTGATGCTATCACAAAAGAGGTGATAGGAGGATACTGACCCTGTTCAGTCAGTGCATGGTCAGTGCTGGATGCATTGCTTGCCAAGATGAGTTACAGAAACTCTGTTGTTTTGACCTCCTGATCGCACTTTCCATTAAAGATGCATTTATATGGTGCTATGAAATGATAAATATTTTTTTAGAAGGTGATTATGGGTCACCATGGAGTGCAACAGGTTGATACGGATTTGTGGGCACACCTGAATCAGCTGTAACATCCTCCCTTAGTGTGCTTGCATACTTCCCCGTCTTGAACTACTCACGCTTGTAATAGCCTTAAAATGTCACCAGTTGTATCACCCTTTATAAATGTAACAAGCGACCAAAGTTTGTGTTGGATTATATCCTGCCTCAGCTTGAGTTCATGCAGGCATCAACACGTTCAAAATTAGCATCTCCCCAGCCATTAGTAAGAGAGAAATTTGCACACCTCCAGCTCAGCTCTCCTCCAGGCCAGCCCCATCCTGGCCTCATTGCCAGGAGGTGGAAGTATTGCACACCTGGAAGAAGGGCTGACTCTCCGGGTTTCCTGAATTAACTCACCTTCTCCTGGTGTAGCTGCCGTGTGCTGCTGGGGAATAGAAACACCTGGCTCAGCCTGGCCTGCCATCTGAGCTGGCTACACTCAGTTTGGCGAGGGGTGATCCGTGTAGCTCTGTGCTTGCCTTCTGAATTTCTCTGGTGTCAGGCAGAGGGAGAGGAGTGCACAGGCACTCCAGCAGTGTGAAACTACAGGCGTTAATAGCCTGAGCTTGTCTGAAACTAGCAGGACCCATATACCTACAGGCACACTCTACTTCCAACGTGGTAAATGTACTCCTGCTGATTGACCAGGCTGTACTGGGCATCACTGGCTGAGCGGTGCTGATGTGCTAAGGCTTGGGAATAGCTTTAGAGGCAGACTGTTCATTCCTGCTCTCCAGGTGCTCACATCCAGTTCCTAAACTTCTCCACTGAGCCGAACCATGACTTTGTTGAAATCCGCAATGGGCCGTACGACACCAGTAACGTCATTGGGCGGTTCAGCGGCACCGAAATCCCGGGCTCCCTCCTGTCAACATCTCATGAAACCACCGTGTACTTCCACAGTGACCACTCACAGAACAAGCCAGGCTTCAAGCTGGAATACCAAGGTAAGGAGGCCACTGAACAAGCAGCAGTGGGACAATCCTGTCCCCGGGTGCTAATGGTGAGGGCGGGGGAGAGAGGGTAGGCGTCATGGTTGTTGCTGTTCTGTTGAATTAATTCCATGAGGACTTAATCCAAATGCGTGGAAAGGTGTTACATGAAGGCCATGCTTAATCCTAATAACTGGGATCTGTTCACCCAGACTTATGCCGACGGCAAATAACAAATGTTCCTAGAGTGCTTTGTGACAGTGAAAAGCCTTTGAATTAATTCCAGCCAGATTCACTTAGATCTTGGCTCTGTCAACTGTCATGTGCAAAGAGAAGAGTCCTCAGCAGCCATGAGTTTGCTCTGGAATTTTGCAGCTGCTTTTCAGTCTCAGCTGAAGTCTGAACGCATCCTTAGCTGCCTTGTGCTGGGGCAGGCTGGTGGAGGGAACCGGCTAAATAAGTAAATAGCCAAATAATACAACAACGGGGCTGGCATGGATACCTGGAGTAAAAGTAGAGAAATAAGTTATTAAAAGATGCCCTCAGTGCATTTTTTGGAGATGATGGGGGAATGGAGGTGCCTACCTTCTTGCCCAGCTTGAGTCCTCAGGCAGCTCCCCAGTTTTGACTGTGATGTCTTCTGAGCAGCAGCTGCCTCGGTCTCTGAAGCCAGCAGAGCGAGGCCCTGGAAGTGCTCCTTTCCTTACTGGATTTGCTGCTCTGTAAAGGTGCTGGATTGGGGCTGCCAGTGTGAGTCTTTGTCCTGTTGAAAGAGAACATGAATTTTTGGCCCTGCCTGATCCACAGCTCTACCTTGATGAGTGTCTTTGCAAAACCCTTTGGTCTCCTCTGTCCCCCTGTCCTTGGCATATGGGAATATGAAGGGCAAAGGGTGCCCAGGGCAGATCGTGTACTTCATACTGAATACAATTAGGATGGGCTTTGCTATGCAGCAGCTGGGAGCCAAGCAGTCTAGCTGCTGCCTGGGAGAGAGATCTGAGGAGTGAGAAGCATGGAGCATGTGTCTCCAGCCATGTGACATAGCCAAGGACTGACAAAGGGCTGACTCCCCAGAAATAGCAATAAAAGCCGCTACTCATACTTAATTGAAAACATTAATTTTGTCTTGGCTGTCCTGTTCATGCACCATATAATTCATGCGCTACTGCACAATTTAGGAAGCAATGTGCTCTGTGAGGCACTCTGGGTAATCTCATGGAAATTGCTATGCAAATTAGCTCTAGCAAGGCTGACCAATAATTTATAATGCCAGGTGGAACATGTTAACCAATTGATTTGCATTCGTCATCAGGGTTGTCCATGTTTTGTTGAAAAACAAGGCACATTTCCCAATTAGAAGTGAGGTGCGGGGTGACTCTGTGAATACAGGCTGTGAGACTCCGGCRGACCAGGGCAGACCCCAGTGCTCATGTCTGAGGCTACCACAAAGCAGCAGCAGGTTTTTCCCTCAGCCTTCATGCAGATGTGTGCATGGTTCATTAAAGTTTCTCTCTTTCAATTAAATCATTGTATGAGGAGGAAATAGCATGGTGGGTGTGCTGTTCCTGTGTTTGTGAGAAAATACGAAGTATGAAACATTCCTCCTTTTTTTTTCCCCCCCCCCCCCTTCTTCTTCTCTCTTCCCCCCCCCCTCCCCCAGCCTATGAGCTGCAGGAGTGCCCTGACCCTGAACCTTTTGCTAATGGTGTTGTAAGAGGAGCCGGATACAACGTTGGCCAGTCCATCTCTTTTGAGTGTCTGCCTGGCTACCAGCTGATCGGCCACCCTGTCCTGACCTGTCAGCACGGCACCAACAGGAACTGGGACCACCCCTTGCCCAGGTGTGAAGGTATGGCTTTGGGGTCACCTTGAGAGCACCTGGACGGGCATTTCTGGGAGAGAAAAAGCTTCAGCTCTCTGTTCTTGGTCTCCTTTTGAATTGTTTTGTAATTGGGCTGAAAGTTTCTCTGGAAACAAAAGCATCGCTGGCAGCAAGCTGGGAATGTGCACTTTGGATAAAGCCTCAACCCCTGAGATGTTGACACATGTTCTCAGTGAGTTGATGTTCAACATATTTCAGCCTAGTCAAAGCGAACATTTTGAACAGTTCAAAAACCAAGGTGCATCTTTTGAGATGATGTGTTTGAATCTTGTGCTGTGGGTGAGGACTGTCTCTAGCTGTCAGTCTCACTGCTGATGCCAGTGGGAGCTGCGCTTTCAGAATGAAGCAGTCCAGGGTGATTGTAATAATGATTCTTGTCTGCTTTATTTCTTCAACAATGTTCAGCTTCCGTTGATTTAGCATTGGTAAATAAAAACAGTCCCTGGTAAAAGACCCTTGCAGCTCTGGGGGCTCTTAGTGTGGGAAGATTGTGTCTCTGTCTAGTCTCCTTAGTGTGGCAATGAAGGCATCTCCAAAATGATCCAGATGGGAGTTTTCAGTAATCTTGCATGGTTTCCTTTCTGAAGACCATGTATGCTAGGAGGACCCTGCAGGCTGAARGAGTGGGTCTATGTTCTAGGCATTGAAGCTCAAATGTCCAAATTCTCTTTTCAAAACCCAATAGGGCTGTTTCAGCCTTTCATCCTTTGGGCCAATGGACTGAATTTTATGTGGTTTACTTCAGGAGGTTTTCATATGAACCCTTAAGAAGTTCAAGACTGCTTATTGAAGATTTCCCACCGTGTTTCCCAGGAGCACTGACCTTTATCCCAGCCTCTTTACAGCACTTGGTCTGCAAGAACTGTGCACTGGGGAAAGAGAGGGAGAGGTGGTATTTTTCCTCTTTTAAGTCCTAAGTCCTTGAACTCCAGAGAACACAAAGCATAAAGAACCAAATCCTCAGCTGCTCTTTTACTGACCCCAGCAATGCAACAGAGATGTGTGTTAGCTGAGAAGCTGTCCAGTGCTCAGCTGAGTGCTGCTGGTAGGGTGGGGGGCTGGTGGTAGCAGGATTATGCCCTTATCTACCTCGGGCATCAGCTCTGCCAGCTACAACCATCCAGTTCTTCCTTCTTTATTGTGTTTTTTAAGTAGCTTTCTTGCTCTGCAGCACTTCCAATAGCACAGAGGGGTGAGGGGTTAGGTATGTTTTGGACCATTTGCTTTTTTTCTCTGTGTGCACATCTGGTGGGCTGTTAGTGCTGTTAAAGTCAATGCAGAACTTTCCTTTTCTAGCTCTTTCCTTAAATGGCCCATTTTTGCATAGCAGYGAGGACTTGCTGCCTTAGGCTAACCACCTCACCTTTCCCATGCAGGTCACAGCTGAAAGCCCTTTTAATTAAAAGAGAAGCTGTAATTCTAAAATAAATGCACAGAAGCCGACGTTTCCAGCACCACTCCAGGGAGTTTTCCCAGTGATCAGTAGGCTGCCTGCTGCTTTGCAGGGCAGAAAGGAACTTGGCCCCCAAGGTTCCTTGGGTGTTTGTTTCAGAAAATGAGCGTATGGAGTTATATAAATACCCATACTTTTCTCGGCTTGACAGATCACGTGGGTAAGCAGAGCAGAACCAGGCAGGGAATATATGGAGCTTGGCTCTAACCGCACATCTGGAACATCAAGTCAGGGCCGGGGTGGTAGAAGTCTGTGGAGCTACTCCTGTACGAAGAAGAGTGAGTGTTCAACACTGAGCCTGAATTAATAAGTTGTGTTGGGAGGGAGAATGTGTTAGCCTAAGCCAAGGATTGGGTTAATACAGCTACGTGGCTTCTAGAACAAAGCTGGCTCAGGCAGATGACACTGGCTACGCTCATCCCTGTGCCTTCAGTTGTTGCAGGTTGCCAGTAACACGCTGCAGATGTTATCATCATTTCAATTGATCTCCCATGCCAGAGAGGTCCAGAAGCTGATGCTTGTACATGGGACTTTCAGACCTAGGGACCTGCTGTGGCCCTCCTGCATTGCCTTCAGCAGGGTGTCATCTTTCTCTCTCTCTTTTTTGCTGCCCAGGCTGTTTCTAATTGCCTCTCTTTAGTTTGCAAGTTCATTTGGACCTGGAAGATACCTAGTGCAATAGAACTGTCGTCTTGATTAATGAATTGGATGCTGCTGTCATACAAATCATCATTTCCCCCCTGCTCACATGTACTCTGTGAAAAGCCAGCTGCTCAGTGGTTCTGGTCCAGGCCACGCTGTATGAACAAGTGGATAGATTTGCCCACTGGTGTGATCTCATCAGGAGCTGTATTTTCCATGCATGGGTGCAGACAGCTGGTGGAGCCCAAAGATTCTTATTAGGGCATAAGATAGAGTTTATTTGCACACCTGGCTATCACATCTGTACAAAACACCCTGACAGTCTCCTTTCAGCTCTGAAGCGCTTAATAAATTTATTGTAATGGAATTAAGCTGAAAATGTTGGATGTGGTTGTGACAGATATGAATTATTCGAGGCAAGCTAGGCCAAGGTTTTGGGGCTGGATCCTCCGGAATTGCTATCTTTTTATCCAAAATAAAGGAAAGAAAAATGGGAAGTAGAGGATCTTTAAGAGTTACTGTTTTGGGCGATATTTCTTCATTAGGTTTGTGTTTCTGTTTGATTACCTGCAGTGCCTTGTGGGGGGAACGTCACCACCCAAAATGGTACGGTTTACTCTCCTGGCTTCCCCAACCAGTACCCCAATTCCCAGGACTGCACTTGGCTTCTCACAGTGCCGGTGGGATATGGAATCCATCTCAACTTCACTCTGCTGCAAACAGAGCCCTACAACGATTTCATCACTGTTTGGTGGGTACAGCAAAGGTGTGAGGACTGACTAGGGTTGCTACTAAGGCTTCATTTCAGAAAGATCTCTTGCTGATAAATAGAGCACCCATTGCCACGGTGCGTGGGTAGTGCTGTGTCTGAGAGTAGGAGTATCCTCTGGGGACACTGGGATGAGGATTTGGAATTTTTTAAACTCTGTGTGCTTGATAGAGCCTTTAGATTGAGGACCATATACTGCAAGGGGCTAGAAGTTGGACAAAGTGACTGTCTCCAAACACTGTTAATGTTACGTTCCTGAAAAACGCAGGCAGGGAGTGCAAGGTCAGTGAAGGGAATGATCACCGAATGACTAGGCTGCTCGTGCCAGGTGATGGAAATGTCATCCTTTGGGTCTAGAGGGGAGTCTGTACAGGAATCCTTAGCTTTCATGGTGCTTTTGCCTCAGTGTTGTGCAACTCACAAGGAGTAGTCCCACCCTTGGCCGTATAGCAGTGCCTATAAGACCTTATAGGTCTGTCTTGCCATTAATTTCTGTGATCATCAGACCCCCTGCAGTGCCTGGGATTAGCAGTCACTGTCCCACTGGTTTGCCACAATTACCATGAGCAGGGGCTGAGCTGCCGGGGGGGATGCAGACTGGCATCCCAGCTGAGGGTGTTCGGCGGCAGAGGCCCGCTCGTCTTGCTGGATGCTTTCATCAGCCTGTCCCTTCATCTCTCAAATGCTCTGCTGAATGGAATAAGGAAACATCTCTCGGGAAGCCTAAGGGGCTTTACAGAGGAGACTTTATGAATGGTAAACGGGGTCTTTATCTCAAGCTGAATTTAGTTGAAATGAATCTTGTTCGGACTCGCATAACAGGTATTGCCTTTCGCTTCTGATTTCTCAGACAGACGTTTTCTGGGGCTCATTTTTTTTTCCTTTCGCACTTTATCTATGGCTACCTGTCCATGGATAGAGGCTGAATGAAGAAAAAGCTGTTGGTAAATCATTTACATTTACCAATGTCCTCTCTTGGTTTTTCTTTTGCAATCAGATACATGCAGCCCTACAATCCAAGCTGATCTCCTAGACTGGAAAGGCAGTGCAGGGATGGCATTAGGCACCAGAACTGGCTGTGACCCCCAGCTGCCTTTTAAATAGCAGCAACTGGGAACTGTGACCTCTGATGGAAAATGGGCACAACTCTGCTGCAGTTAATGAAGTGGCACTGATTTCTTCACCCCAGGAGCCTTACAGGCTGGGATCTTCCTCTCCTATTTGGAGAAGGGAAGAGAAGTGGCATATTATCAACTTCAGTCAGCCAAGGGGGCACACATAGCTGCACTGGCCGAAGAGCTTGTGGCCAAGTTCTTGAGCTTGTAGCACTCAATAGCTGACTTTCAAAATATCTCAGTGTCTCCTGTGCAAACAGGGAGTGAAACTCCTTTGGAAAACTGGCCCTAATTCTTCATGTTCTGAGGTTAAAAATGAAGTTACATGTTTGTAACTGTCTACTGGGTGAGCACTGCAATGCCAGAGAAAATTGTCTTGGTTATAGTGGAGCGGGGAGGGGGACTGGGGGTCCAGGTCAGCTGCCTAGGGAGCTGCTGAGACAGTATATGTATGTAGACAAGGAAGGACAAGGAGGGAAGGGCAGGAAGGGAGTTCCTGTGCATGCAGTGTAGGAGGTTGGTTGTTGCCTAGGATTAAAGGCATGTAATAATGCTCTTTTCTTGTTTTTCTGACATGATTTTAGGGATGGTCCACAGCAAACAGCCCCACAGCTTGGTGTGTTCACTGGCAACTCTGCTAAGAAATCAGCCCAAAGCTCTTCCAATCAGGTCCTGATGAAATTCCACAGTGATGCGGCCAACGGAGGGATTTTTGCCATTTATTTCTATGGTCTGTATTGCTTACTGAGCAATGCATGCTTTATACCTGCCTACGGGATGCGGAGGGGCATGGATCAGTTGTGACTTGTTGTGGAGAGAACTAGTTCTGGAGAAGAGATGTAAAAAAATACACTTTCACCTGAAATCTTCCACAAAGGGCCCAGTTTTCACAGGTTTGAGGTTGAAGGTCTGTTACGCAATCGAGTGCTGGCAAGTGGTCATGCAGTCTGTGCAGATGTGGAAATCCATCTGTAACATTGTGATAATTCAAACACAGATCAAGTGCCTGCAAACTAACAGCCATGTCAGCCCTACGCCTCTCAAGGCGATGCCTGTAAATATCGTCCTCTCGGTGGCAGATCCCATTATGGATAGCTCCGCTTTGTTTACCTGAAACTCTCCTTCCCTGCAGTGTTGGCTGGATGCGGTATTGTCTTTCCAATGCTATGCTAAACCAGTCGGGTCATCTTGGGTGGCCTGTTTTAAATGGCAGCTATGCTCCAGCTGAGAGGTGACTTCATTTCTCTGGGGAGGAAGAGGATTCCTGTAAATCCCTGAATTACTTGGGGATTCTTTGGTGTGAGTGCAGCTCACGCTAGAGAGATGTTGGGTATTACACTGAAATGAGAGCATTTGCTTTCCACCACTGAACAAGAGCCCAACTTTAAATTGGATTAGCTAACAAGTTCCTACGGCAGTACTGGGATTTTGGAAAGTGCAAATGGAGACCTCCTCTTGTCCTCTTGCTTCGGTAATTTGCTGGCAACAATGTCAACAAAGTCTTACATGAATTACATGATGAATCTGTGCAGAACGTCTTGGCTTATGTTCAGTTGCGAAAGGCAAGTATTATATGGATAGGCTGAATTTAAAGAATGTTTGCTAGGCTTCGGAGGGAATTGGTTTACTGCTGCAAAACACTGTAAGATTTATACTACTAGACAATGGTGCATATATAACAGTTATGCAAAAAATTATGGTTTAGGCAGTTTGGCTCAGAAATGAGCAGTATGTAAACACCGCTGCAGTTCAGCAAATGCTTCCTTTTGTAATATGAATTAGATACTATCATTGCTGTGGTTAGAGCCCATCGGCATATGTTGCTGTTTTCTAATCTTGATAGCACTTTATACCGATGTTTCTTTAGCTTGCGGTTTATGCGGGGTATAAAGCCACTCACAGGCATGAGAGGTCTGGGGTTGGTGCTGGTAGGTATCGGTGCAGGCCAGCAGTCATTTATAACCTGTTAACCAGCTGGGCACTCGGGCAACTGCTTGGCCTTTTATTCAAGTGTCATTTACTGGCTTATTGCTCCCTTTATACATGGGACTTTAGTATAAAGCCTAACCCCAAAGATGTCAGTGATTGAGGTGGTTGCCTCCAGGGTGAGATTCTTCCCTCTTTCCCAGGCTCTCATTCTGCGTGTGGTGCCTTGCACACCAAGAAAGGTGCAGGAGAAAGGGGGGAAATTTTCACACCGGGCTCAGGCAGTGCAGTCAGTTAAATCTTTGGCATCGCCCTTTGGGGTGTAACTGCAGGAAAGGCAATTTCCTTGGGATCTACAGTAATGTATATTTTCATTTCTGCGTCTGCATGCTGGCAGATCTAGGACATAGGAGACGTCCTCCTTCAGCTTTAAATTGTCTTTTCCCATACAGTGATGATCAGCACCGTGTCAGAGAACCATTGCCCTTTTAAATGCCTGCAAAGAAACGTTTCCTTAGGGTGGAGGAAGGGAAACAAAAGAATGATTCACAGAGCTTAAAGATTCAATAGCATCCCTTGAAAAATGATGATGTTGCACCTATTATTAAATGGGTTAGTTCAGGTGCCAGCGCGAACTGATGTGTGAGCGTGATGGGAAAGGGTTTTACAGCACAGTAACTCAAGGGGGTCCCAGCGTGGTTTCAAGGACGGGACTCTGCTTTGTCCTGGTGAGAACAAATGGATGTGCTGTTGAAAGGAGCTTTACAGGTGCTGTATTGCCCATATGCTGAAGCCATCTTAATCACACCTCTGTATTGAAATATGTCCCATTAAAGAGAGGAGATTAATGCTGTAAATGCTGGGTTATCTTTCCACTTCAATAGATGCTGTCAAGCACTTTTTAAATAGCAATTAATTTAAATTTTTGTTACGGCTTCCTTTCCTTCTTCCCCCACTGTCAAACATCTGTTTAAAAGATTGCAAATGAGTGTTTTCCCTCCTGGGATGGCTCTTTGCTGGGTAGCGGAAGAGTTCTCCCCTGCTGCCTCTCGCTCCTCTCCCATCCCACATGCAGGCTCTCCCAGCTCCTTTGCTCATCCATTCTCTTTGCTCCCGTGCTGGATTGCAAAGAAGGGGCTGACTGAATTACAGAGCTGGCACTTTCCTTTGACACCCCCCACCCCCGGTTGAGTTTAGCTCACTGTAGTAGCATGTGTTTGGTTTTTCCTCCCCCTTGCATACATGGGATATGTAAGCCCGTCCTTCACATTAACCAGAAGTGGCTGCGTTCCCTCGTGGCTGCGTTCCCTCCAGCTCGTTCCTTGGACCTCCAAACGTCAAGTTTTTCTACACACCTTTTGGGAAAGTGTTGCCCTACCCCGGGTTAGGGGGTAAAGAAATTGGAGTAAGACGATGGGGGCGTCTACTTCTTTACAAGTGTATTTAAGCATCATCATAAGCCTCATTAAGGTTGCTGCCAGGACTGCCAGCCTTGCTGTGGTGTGAAGAGTTCGACAGCATGGAGTTAGTAAGAATTAATATTCAGTGGCAGCTTGAGCTCCAGTATCTTATCTTAAAGGGCTGATACAAATTTCAGAGGAAGTTATGCTTGTCCAGGGTCAGGTGCAGGGGGAGCAAAGATGCAGAGAAGTGCTGAGCAAATAGCAGAGAATGTCTTTCATTAATATTCATTTAGGTCCCAGTACCATATTTTCAATTTAACCGTGCTCACAGCTCTTGTGTGTTTATTTTCATAAGCAGCGCAGTGCTCAAGCCTTATGCACCCACATGCTTGTAAGCAGTGCATTTGTTTTGCTCGGTGTTAGCTGATCTTTAATTTTTGGTGGAAAATTTGCTATTTGCAATGTATTTGGTCAGGTGTGTGAGCCATAAGGAATAGTTTCTGCTCAACTGGATGTCGTCTTCCCACATTTAGCCTCATGGCACCCCTGAAAAAACGCCTAATTGGGCAAAGAGTACAAGGTCTGCCCTGTTTTGCCTTCCATGAGGCACTGACATCAACCTTGCATAGGTTACTTTGTGAACTGCAAGCTACACATAGGATTTGCAGTTGAAAACATTAGCACTCCTGCTATTATTTGCTGAAGAAATTAATGAATAATTCCAAGTTAAAAGTAACTCAGTGAGTTTTGCAATCTCTGTTCAAGGAGAGGCGGTAAAGATGAAATTCTCTGAATAATTATCGTAATTTACTTGGTGCTGGAGCAGCCTGAGACTCTCCCTCTTCTGTGATTGATCTAATTCCACTGAGGCCTCCAAGATATCTCTCTAGTATCCCAAAAGGTGCCGGTAACGTTGCCTTACGTCCGACGTCAGTCATTCTTCAGTCTTCATCCAAAAAGACTAACACTGTCCAGGCACCTGCATCTCCACAGACTGCCAAAAATCCATTTTCTATTAGGTGTAAGAAACTGGAGGAAGCAGCTTTGGGGCAGAAATACCTGGAGCCATCTCTGTAGGGTTTGGAGGCAGAAAGGGCTGGTTGCGCTTTTGCCAATTCCTTCTACTTGTGGAGAGGGAGGATTTGCTCTGATGTCTGTTGTGCCATAGCACCAAGACCGCCGTGGCTGCCTTCACCCCCAGCTTAACATCTGCTACTCTTCCTTTGCTCTTTCAGCCTACCAGCTCTTCAGATGTCAGCCTCCGACCATCGTTCCCAACGCAGAAATCATCACCGAGAATGAAGAATTTAACATAGGTAGCCTCTCCTGGTCCTCTTAGCCCTCCTTCCCCCCCTGCCCAGGTGCTGGGAATGCCCACAGGAAGACACACATGTGTTGTCAACCCATATCTGGAGCTTCAGGAGACCTCTTCACATGTGTAATGGTGTGTGGCATGGGTAGCTGTGTGTGACTTTGCTCAACACCCAGCGTTCACATGGAGTCAAACTGATCCGATTGTCCTGAGGCTTTTCCTCTCTGTTACTACAGAAGAAGTGGTTTGGCTTTTGTGAAAGCCCTGAGCTTGTTCGGAAACATTCAGAAATCTTTGCCACAATAATAGTTTTCAGGTGTTTCAAACAAAGCATTGCGTGAAAGCTTAGAGGCCGTTATTCTTTTTTTTGAGAACCTTTCACCCATATCGACTGTGCTTTTTGTGTTTTTTGCTGCTGTTCACGGTTACATCCACATTTTTAAGTATGTCTGCAACCAGTGAAGTAGCCGTGATTTTTTTTAAAGCAGCTTTTCTTACTGTCTGCTCTCTTTGAGGGAAGTCTTCACCTGAAATAGCTCGCACAAATCATAATAGTCTCAGCGGCATGGCAGCAGTTTATCCCAACTGAGACTCCAGCATGCCTTTGTACGCCTTTTATTTCTGCACAGTCATGCCAGAGCTTGATGGCAGAGGCACGGTCAAGAGGTCTCTGTGCCCCATGGTACCCTGTTCCCAGGCCATGGTTCAGCCTTAATGAATTGATCCTTCTCTTGAGTCAAGATGTTTTCTGTTTCTGTCTGTAGGTGACGTAGTGAGGTACAGATGCCTTCCTGGCTTTACCCTGATTGGAAATGAAATCCTGACCTGCAAACTAGGCACTCATCTCCAGTTTGAAGGACCTCCACCCACGTGTGAAGGTAAAGCCGGGGGTGCCCAGCGTGGCAGCCAAAGCTTCCCTACCCAGAGACTGCTGCAGAACGTGGGGGCTTGCTAAGGGAGGGAGCAAGCTGGATGGCAGCTGGGGGAGGTTTCCTTGCACATACTGCATCTTTGGGGTTAATTCTCAGATCTCCAGGGTCCCAGCAGTGCAAAACCACCCGTCAGGACCTTATGAGGAGGGTAGTGAGACACCTCTGTGCAGGGAAAGGCTGTTCTCCCGACCCGCCTCGCAGCCTGTCCCGGGGCCCGGCACCTTGGCTAGGCTCAAGCAAYAACCAGCAAATAACAGTGAGAGATTTGCTGGGTGACTTCTTGCAGCCACGCTCTGATAAATGATAGGGAAAGTTCCTCCACCCCCCACTGGCTCCAGGGAATTTGCACCTTCCGAGGGGGTTTGCCTCACACTGGATACCCCTGCATTATACCCCAAGCTCCTGGTTCAGGAAGGCACTTTAAGCCTGTGCTTTCCTGAGCAGGGTCTGAGCAGAGGTCTGACACGCTGTGTCTGACTGCATTTGCAAAGTCATTAAAAGTCACCCAAGTGTTCTTACCCTGGGAGGGGGGGAGGAATTCTGCGCTGACGGTTTGCTAGTGATACATGAACAGCCAAAGGAAGAGCAGGCTGCAGCGAAGTGAGCTCCTCCGGCGAGGCAATCCTGCAAGGAACAGCTTCTCTATTAGTGCCACAGAATGTATTACATGGGAGAAAAATGAAAGTCCCAAGCACGCTGCGTTGTACACCTTGCTGCTGCTCAGGAGGGATCCCAAAGATGTTTCCATGCTACCATGTTAGCTTATTTATCCTCTGGATTCCTGCTGGTACTTTTGCTCACTCCAGCCGTGATTATTTCATCTCCTTCATTCCCTCCTATCTGAACATTTTTACCATATAATGGGATATTTTTCTATAGCTTTATTCTCTCTGAAATAGCATGAACTGAAGGAGAGAAAGGGAGGTCATTCAATTATTTACCGATGGTTGTTAGCCTGGGGGTGAAGGGACTGCTTAAATTACATCTGGCCACCAATTTATAGAGGTCAAAAAATCACTGATGGGATTAAGGATTTGGAAAGAATACACTGTTCTTTCTGGATAGTTCTGGCTGTTTTCTATTAATACAAGTACAGTGTTTGCACTGGGTTTTAGTGACAATTATGGATAAATAAAGATCCCTTTCTTTTTATGCTTTTTGCTCGCTTTGTGTGTTTGCCTCCTCTTTGGGGGTGTTTTTGCTGGCCTTTTTCCTTTTTATTTAGCACTTTTAGCTGGATTTAATATTTCCAGCAGCTGAATGGGCTGTACTGATTAGAGAAAGGAATTGGAGTTCTTATGTCCTACTTAACAGCTCCGTGGGTGACCTGGGATAAGCCTGTAGTTCCACACCTTGTTCTGACCCAGGTAATAAAGTTTCCAGGGATTCCTGGGGAGTGTTTTGTAACTTGAGAACAGTTGCTTGGTTGCAGTGCCATTCATTTTGAAAGAGATATGAAATAATGCAAAGACAGTTGAAATGGTTTGTTTGTACTGTTGCTTTTTGCCCCTTCCTTTAAATGTGGCAATTGCTTAGATTTGTGGAAACGCAGTATGCTTTGTTTGGAGCCTACATCAGGGTTTAGGGATTCTCTGAGCCCCAAGGGTCAAGGTGTGCAGTGGATGTACGTGGGTGGGAGTTGTGCTCTATCTTGACCTAGCTCGTCAAGACCGACCTTCTCGGCCATAGTATCTTGTGTTTCCTTCCTCTGCAAAATAGGAAAACTCATTTGCTATTGTCTCTCCTTCACGTTCCCTGCAGTGCACTGTCCGATGAACGAGGTTATGACAGACTCCACCGGTGTGATCCTCAGCCAGAGCTTCCTGGGAAGTTACCCTCGCTTTCAGACCTGTTCTTGGGTGGTGAAGGTAGAGCCTGGGTATAACATCTCCCTCACCATCGAGTACTTCCTGAGCGAGAAGCAATATGATGAGTTTGAAATCTTTGATGGTAAGAGATTCACCAGTTTGACTTGTATAGCAACTGAGGGGAAAGGAAAGAAACAGCAGAGTTTTGTTAGTTGTTAATCTCTGTTCCCAGAGCACTCTGGGGAGAGCTTTCCACCGCTATGCCTATAACCTTCTGCTGGACKTAAAGAAAGCTCCTCCTAAGACTCATTGATTCTCTGGATAAGAAAATATCAATGATTTGATTTTTGGATGACTCTGAAGTATTTTTCCAAGGGGCAGGAGTTAGCAAGCTCCTGGGAGAAATTGTAGCAGAGGTTGCCGGGAAGGGATGAGCTGAGAAGGTGGGACTTCTCATCCCTGAAGCACATGCAGACCGGATTTTCTGGGCCCATGAGTTCTCATGAACTGAGAGGGGATCTGTCAATATTCACAATGATGCAGCTTTGTAACCAAACGCAGAATACAAGTGCTGTGCTGATGCTCCTGTGGTTTCCCACTGGGCCTTGAGCCGAAGGCATACTTCCTGGAGCGAAATCCTGGTCTTACTGTGATCAACCGTTGGCTTCCCAGGAGCCAGGTGTCTGCACTGGGACTCGTGTTCACAAAAACCCCTGAGCATGAGCTGCCGTTCCTGGGCTCATGGTGAAAGCTCCTGTGCTACAGTTCCACAATATGCCTGTTCCTTCCGCAGAAACACCCTGGCACGTAAGGCCCACGAGTGATTGTTTGTGTGTGCCAGCCCTGACTTTTCCTCGTTCCCTCCGTCCTTACAGGTCCCTCTGGCCAGAGTCCACTGCTCCTGTCACTGAGTGGGAACTACTCTGCGCCTCTGACCGTCACCAGCAGCGGGAACAAAGTCTATCTCCGTTGGTCCTCTGATCATGCCTACAACAGAAAAGGCTTCAAAATCCGCTACTCTGGTRAGCACACAGCAGAGACTAGATGCCTCTGCCAAGACTGTGGCCATCTCTCCAGCCAAGGATCTCCATGAAATTGCTGCAGAGGGGCATAGGCCATCTGTGTCCGCAGAAGCTGCCAGGGCCTGCGAAGGCATACAAAGCTGGGCTCGTTCTGAGCTGGTGAGGCTGGGGAAGGCAGGTTTATTTCCAGGAGAAACCTTGAAGCTTTGGCTGGTTTCTCAACCACTCTTAAGAATCAGAACCAGAATATGTAACCATAAACGACGTGGCTCTGGATGAATGAAACCCATCCCATGCAATTCACAGTAAAGATTGCTGTGTTACTAAATTATTGTGTCCTTGCAATGAGGCCGTTTTGAGATGTTTGAAGATGAACATCACAAAGCGTAAGATCTTGTGTTAGGAGCTGCTTGGTGCATGGGGCACAACTTACGTGTGACTGATCGTGTTACCGCGTTTGTAGTGAACTGTTTAAAACACATTGTGCTCCTGCCCAGGCGTTCTGCCACTGTGCTCACAGGAGCRGGACCGGGGAGTCTTGGTTGCTCATTCAGCACAAAACCGCTGCTGGATACTAAGTGTTTGCTGAGAATTCCTTAAAATTAATTACTGTGTTTTGGAACTTAGCAAATCTTAATTAATGGAAGTTATAAAACTGGGTTGAGAACTTGCCAGTATGTCATAAATAAATAATGACTTTACTCAGTAACTGAATTAAGTAATATTTAATTATCAGAAATTAGTCTTTATTTCTAGAGTCGAGTGAAACTTGGATAGTAGCCCTACACTCTTTCCCCCTTTGACTTTGTATTTATCCATCACAAGTTCTCTGTTTCTTGCACAGCCTTAGGTTATGGTAAGCATGGTGTGATTCCTCAGAACAGGAAGGGAATTTGTCTTGATACTGCCCATCCAGTGATTGATTTATTTTCTTCTGTCCTTCTCTCCAGCTCCTTACTGTAGCCTCCCGCAACCACCAGCCCATGGGCTGATTCTCAGCCAGACGGGTCTGCACCCTGGCAGCACGGTCCGCTTTGGCTGTGATACAGGCTACCGTCTCGTTGGCCACAGCACCACCACCTGCTCCCAGCACCCTCAGGGCTACTTCCACTGGAACGAAGCAATCCCTCTGTGCCAAGGTGAGAGCAGGCAAACGTATCGTTACGAGGATCTGGGAGTCCTAGGAAGGACTGAGGAAAACACGGTAAAAATAAAAACCTATTGTAATTCCCCCAGTTCCCTATTGAGAACAGGCTTGGAGCTGCAGGTAGGCAGTGAGGGGTGCTCCTCTTCTATCCAAGTCCTTGGGAATAAATGAGCAAGGAGGGAAGGGAGTAACTGTTTGGGAGCGTTTGGGATGGGGGAGACAAAAAGCATCTGTGTGAAGGCTACCGCTGTAGAAGTGTTTGAACTCTCAGTAAAGACACGGCCAAGCCTCGGTTAAGGACGGGAGAAGCTGTTGCTTGGAAGAATCTGGAAAGGCTGGCAGGAGCATGGGTCCTGCTGGGTTTTAGTGACTGGAATTTCCTTTGGTATTTCTGGAAGTGCCCTCTTAGGTCTGCGTGTGTCAACGGGAGATGAGAAATTTCTTGGGATTCAGATGGTGCCCAGCTTCTGTTGGCTTCGTATAAGATTTAGGCATGTAGTTGTTCTTTCCCCATTTCCTCCTAATTAACCGTAATCTTTATGATATATCATACTTAGCACAGGGCTCCTTCCAGGCGCGGGAGTGGAGGGGAGGACGGGGCAGTGTGCCCCAGGGGGCTTTGCTTCTGCACTATTTTGTCTCCCTCACTATGTTCGCTTTCTGATTGCACCTTTTTCTCAATCCGCCAATCATCCCTATTCCTTTGTGTTGATAAAATGCCCATCTTTTATTCTGATGAAGCCTTTTAGTGTCTTTGAACATTCATCCGTGTTCCAAGGGGACTGAGCACTGGGTATTAATATTGCATTGACTTCCCTGGAAACTAGCCAGAGAACAGAGACAGCATAGGCAAAATCTCATTGCAGTGTCTGCATTGTTGTCCAGCCCAAGCTGTAAGGAAAAGCAGGATTATTTAGGGCGGGAGGTACCAAAGAGCGCTGAAAAAAGTTCTTTCTGTGCTCCTGAATCACTTGGTCTCTTTGGAAGTTGCACAGGGGTGCAGCAGTCCTGCTTCCAAAGGGTGGTTTTGTGCTGTGGGTGCTTATATCCGTTCGGAGCCCTCTCAAGGCTGTATTTATTTAAAGGTGAGTAGAAAGCCGTAAACCAAGACCCTGCCACCCAGTCCTGCTCGCAAGGGAGAGCTGGGAAACTGGGCACAAGCTCAGATAGTGATTTAGCCTCTGCGATAATGTGGATGGGGGCAAACGGCGAGTGCTGGAATGAGCAGATGAACTGTGCAGCAAGACTGGCAGGCACGAGGGGCTGTCATGGCAACTGTGCCTCCCGAATCCTTAGCCCAGCGTAAGGAATTTCTCGTCTTTTTTAAGGAAAATCATGTAATCAAGAATAGGTACGAATGCTGCTAAGTGTTTGCTGCCCTGGTGTGCTGGAGTGCCACCCGAGCCTCGTGTTCAGCTCCAAAATCTATATTTACTTCCAAGAGGTGTAATGGTGTGTGGGGAATGGATTTTAAACACAGAGGCGGGGAGGAGATAGAGGATGTGTGGGGAGGTTGGGAGAGGACATACTTGGATTGAGGTATCACCAGCAGTGATTCAAAGGAGAAACAAGTCCCTGAGCACCAGTTCTCAGGCCACCAGGGAGGGAGTCGGAGCCAGAGCCAGACCATCCGTTGGTTGTCACTACCTGGCCTGGAAATGCGGGGGGGGGGGGGGCTCCTGCAGCATTGCTGAGCACCCCAGGTCTGCCCTGTGGGATGGAGGGGTGTGGGAGGAGGATTTCCCATGGGAGCTGCGTGAGAAGCGCTAAACCCACCGCGTGCCGTTCTGGTTCGGCTGAACGCGTGACATGTCAGGAGCTCCATGGGCACAATCCATGGTGCCGCTCCATGGCAGTTGCCAACAGAGAAAGAATTTGGGGGCCAATTCATAGCATTTTAGGTAGGCTCCTGCTCTGATTCCGCTTTGGAGGGGGGAGGAGTGTCCCCACTGACCACACAAGAGAGCAGCTTGGTCAGGAGCTTGGTGCTGGATGTCCCTCTGGAAGAGCCTGTCCCCTTCCAGCGAGGAGGAGAGCTTGCTGGTCACGTTAGATCCTGAGGTTGAAATAGCCCCTTTGGGAAAGTCGCCTCCTCTCTCTGTTTCCCCGTATTTACATCAGGAATCTGAATACTGGCCCATGGTTATCAAGCGCTTTGAGATGGATGCAGGAGGTGAGTGAGTGGCAGCCAGCCGGAGCTGTAGGAGAATTCATGGCGGAGCAGCTCCCCCGCCTGGCCTCGAGCAGCTGATAGCCAGGGCTGGCTCCGCTCTTCTTGCCCGCTTCAGCTACGTAAAATCCAACATTGTTTTTTTTCCACGTTGCTCTCAAAGCCAACTGGCAACCTTTTGTTTTGGGCTGTCCTCAATTTGTCATCCTTTCTGGTGGCCAGGACTGCATGGCAGAGGTTTGGGAACTTGATCCATAACACTGCATAAATCGCTCACACAATCAGCTGTCAGGAGGAGGGGAACTGGGGTGCCCGTAAACACATGGTCTAGTTAACAAATGACATTGCCCATAGCTCCTTTCTGCCAGCGCATTATCCTCTTCCCCTTCCCGATCCCCTCTGAATAATCTTTACTACGTGCTCTGTCCTAGCTGACATTTATGGAAGCAGCAGAGAATATTCTGCAGGGAACAATCTTGCATTGGCACAATGGGGGAGAACACAAGATGATCTAATATGCCTTTTCTGTCTCTGCTGCCTATTTTTAAGCAGCTTTGGTTTTGGAATCCCAGCTGCAGATTTGCTTTCATAGCCTCTGTCCCTTTTCCTAGCACATCATCTTCCTGCAGACAGAGTTTTTGTACCTCTGAACCCCCGTAAGTGCTCCTTCTCCTTTTTCCCTGGACCATGCTCTCCATGGGTGTCTCCAAGCCAAATGCTGGTTTGCTTTCCCCTGGAACAACTACTCTCTTTCGTCGTGTCTGATTCTGGTGGATTGCAGTGCCCACAATTTGAGCCTCAGAAATGCTCTTTGGAGCAGATGGCAAGTTTATTGCCACCCCAAAAATCAAGCTGCTTTGCTTCACGCAGGGCTCTGTAAATAAAAACTTACTAATACCACATTCTGCTCAAGGATGCTGGATTTGCAGGGAAGGAAGGATCCTGCCACGGGTGCAGGGCAGCAGAGGTTGCAGCCCCAATTGGCTCTCCCTGTCCGATCTTCTTCGTGTTGTAGCCTGACCAGCTGCAGTTGAAGAGGGTTACGTTTTTTTATTATTTCTGGTGGCTTAATGACATTTTTAGTTAACTGTGCCTGGCCCAGAAGCGCTGTATTACTGCTAACTTTTGTATCAGGGCAGGGCTTATGCAATGGAAAGACTCTAAATGATCCAACAGACCAATTGAGAGGCAAACAGAGGGAGCTTGCTGGGAGGCAGGACTAGGCAGCAGTAAGTCATCCTTCCCTTGTGCAGAGGAATGAAGGCAAGTGGCAGCTGAACCTCATTGACCTGGAGCACAGCTGGCCCTGGTCTCTCTCCACTCCGGTGTCCCTCCCTGTCAGCCTCTGTGCCTCAGTTTCCCGGTGGCAAATAGAGGTGATGAGTTTTGGCGAAGCATAAGGCTGCAGAAGAGAATTGAACAGAGAAAGGAGAAGGCTCTGCTGGGGGCAGTGGCATGGAAAGGGGATCAGCTTTCTTACCAGCCTCTTTGGTTGGATGCAACATCAGAAAGTAATAATAAGAACTGCCGGGTGGAAGGGAAAGGGTAGGACTTTCCAGGTCCCCTCTTCTTTTGCCTCAGAATGAAATTGGTATTCAGTGTGGCTGCTTGTCTAGACACCCAGCCTTGTAGAGAGATTCGCCAAGCTCCTTAGCTCGATGAAGTGACATACATGTGATTATCATTTCAACCAGGGATATGCCTGATCGTGCTAATACGAGCCTGCTGAATTACTCACACCTATTAGCAACACCAGCATCTGCAAGGTGCTGCGTAATTGTGCTCCAGGCTGGGGCTCTGGCCGACTCGTAGCAGTAGTGGGATAAAAGTGTCTTGGACCTTGAATGGTAGAAAGCTCCAGTGGTTGTGCTGATGCTGTACACAGTAAGTTTGGTCTCTCCTTTCAGCGCTCAGTGGGGTCCATGTCACCAGAAGGTGACTTTTCTAAGGTTGCTGATTTTCTAGCTCTCATTCATGTGCAGAGGGAATAACAGGAAGGTGAATGTGTGTTGAAGTATCAGTATGTGGCTCAGGAGACATAGGCTCAGCCCCCAGTTCGTGCATTAGCTGAGTGGGAGCCGCTCGGGCTACTCCAGGAAGGAATGGATTTCCTTTAGAGCATTTTTAAAATGCAGACAATTGTTTGGGTTAGGTGTTGGCCTCCAAATCAGCGCTTGCTAGCAGGCTCTGCTCATCTCGGTGCCCCGCAGAGGCTGTTGGCAGCCCCGCTGGCTGGTGGTCTTGCAATGGCAGCTTTACAGGTCCCAGGCTGCTCTTCCCCCTTCTCATCCCGTGCCTGTCCAGACAGGTGGGCTGTGCATCTCCAGCACGAGCGAGATGGGCTTCCCCCAGAGCCAAGACTCAGAGAGGGATGGGAACCTGCATGGTATTTTTGGAGGCAGGTCTGGGTTTGGTTTCCCAGCTCTTCTGAATGCTGATAGAGGAAAAAAAAAAAACAGATTTGAGTGACAGACTCTCAGTGCTGGTTTTCCCAGCGGTAAGGAAGAGGGTAACAGGGCTTGTCATGTCTTGCAAAACTCTTGCAGCATAAATGAATGTGATTCTGGTCTGTCTGTATTTGGCTGTTGCTCGTATTTCTGTGACCTGCTTGTCCCCTTTCTGCCCTGTTTGGCCGCCCTCCTGGCCACAGAACTGAGGATCTCAGCAGGAGTGGTGCAGAGCATCTTCTCCGAAGTGCTGCCATCTTGAGCAGCTATTTGGCATTGTGCCTGTTTACCAATTTTTTCCCTGAATTCCCCCCCTTACCTTCTCAGCCGTAATGCTAAATTTAGCCTTCCTTCTGCCAGAACATAATTATACAATTTGCTGCCTTATGTAATCCAGAAGTGCTGTTGGAAAGGGGTTTCAGGTTGTTGCCGCTGTGGGATGTAAATACAAAATGTTATTGCTATCTAATCCTTTATCTCTGTGTGGACACTTCTGAATAGTGTGCTGATGCATTTTGTGTTACAGATATTATAGAAAGTACGAGCCAGAGTCTCTTCCAGTAGAAATTGGTATTCAGCGTTGGCTTTGCCATTACCACACTGATAGACAGGAGTTGAAAATCTGATCCCCTGTGAAAGTGGGCATTCATTGCAGCTTCTGGGGTTGAACAGGGGGCTGGAGCTTTTGTAAATAGGAGACTTTGGGATCTGGGCTTTCAGCTCACTTACCACAAATCCATGATAAAATTGGAAGCTGACTGATTTCTCAGCTGTGTTTTTTCCCCTCCTCCTTCCTAGCTCTCTCCTGTGGAGTTCCCAGAGCCCCAAAGAACGGAGTTGTCTTTGGCAAGGAGTACACAGTGGGTACGAAAGCCGTGTACCATTGCAACCAGGGCTTCCAGCTGCAGCCCGGGGAGGAGCCCAGCGCAGAGTGCCTGCAGGCAGGGCGGTGGAGTAACGGCAACCAGCCCCCGCAGTGCGTGGGTGAGTGTTTGCAGCCGGTGCAGTCCCACAGGGAATTTTGGAAGTCCCTTCAGTAATGTCTTCCTGCTCTAGCATGGACAGCTTTGCCTCACAGGTGCAGTATTTAGGACACCAGGTTTCTAATCCTGCATAACTTGGGTCTGATGTGCCCTCTCATGGTGTCTTGGTTTCCCACCTGTAAAACAGAGATGCTAATACTGGCCCCCATGTTAAAAAGCCAGCATGCTTGCTGAAATGCCCTGGAGTTAAACACCTATTAACATCTTTCTGTCTCATTTCTTTTCCCTGGCTCACCACACCTGGTTTTTAGCCGTCACCTGTCCCGATATCAACAGCATTGCAGTTGAGCATGGTCGGTGGCGGCTGACCTACGAGATCCAGTACCACTACAACGCCCAGCTAATGCTCATCTGTGACCCTGGGTACTACTACACAGGCCAGCGGGTCATCAAGTGCCAAGCCAACGGGAAGTGGAGCATAGGCGAACCGATGCCGACCTGTAAAAGTAAGAGCAGTGAAGCTCAGGAGCCGCGCCAGGGCAGGCCAGCTTCACGGGATGTCTTGCAGGGAATGGGGTTTCTGTTTTCCATTTGGTGGCTGTGCAAGCCTTGCTGTTGGTGTGCAAACGTGCCACAGCCCTGGCCGCTCTTGGCAGCATCTGAGAGCGCGGCTGCAGAACTGTTCCGGTAGAAGAGAGTTTGTACGCAGGGAGAGGTCATCTGTTGATCTGATTCTTGGTTTAATCTAAACAGTTCTGCAAGAACTGAAGTACGTTAGCTCATCTGTTACTGTCGGGTCCCAGCAGCTTAGCTGTCACTGGTGCCAGATGCTCTGAAGTTTGCTTTTAAGAAAGAAAATAAAAAATTCTGATTTAAAACCTAACCTTTTCCAATTTTATGCAAACGCCAAGTTTACGAGGGTAACAGTGTCACCTGTAAATCAAAAACACTCTTGGCAAACAAGCAGCTTGCTCAGTTGTTCTGAYATGACTGCTGTGCTTTGGATCATTTCTTTTGTCAAAGGTGGAGGTTTTTTTCCTCTCTAAGTGCAGATGGAGACAGAAAAATTTCTCCTTCAGAATGGCTGCCTTCCCTTTCCTCCTGCCTCCCTTTGTTTCTAGAGATGCAACTGCCGACTTCGGTGACAGATGTAGTTTTACCCCTGCTAGCTCTTCAGCCAGATCCGGGAGCGTGAGCCTGACCTCGTTTTATTTCCTCAGTGTTATTGCCACCTAAATTCAAATGACAAGATCTTGGCAATGCACTAAGGTCAGAAGCACCCAGCGTGAGTCTCTTGATTTCTTGCTGAGTGCGAAAGCTCCAGAGGGTTTGCAGATCTTTAAGGTAGATAAAATAAAGAGCTGAAGTTTGTGGCTGGGAGCTGCATTTGCAAGGGCTCCTGGCCAGGCTCCAGCTGCACCCTGCAAACCAGGCTTCTGGCTGGGTGTCCTCTGTGGGTCTGATCTTTAGATGTCAGCTCTGTCCTGGAAGTCACTGTGTGAGAAAAAGGTGAGTGTCACTTTCTAATTGGAAATCTTGTGCCATTTTGTGGCTTTTCTGGAAGTCAGGCTTCCCGACTGTGTCTAGCAGTGGAATATAATAAATAATAGAAATGTTCCTGTGTGAAAAACTTCTATAGTTTCTTCCTAGGTAATCTTATCTTTAGTACTTCCCTTGCGTCCTGAAGCATAAATATTAATAGCACTTACATTTGTCACCTCATGTAACACGACTCTGAATCATTGTTATTATCCATGTAACTGTTTAATAATCTTTCCTACTCATTTCTGACTTCAAGAATAACTTGTGGTGGTAAGCGTCAGTGAGTGCATTTCTTTAAAAAACGCATCTCCCTGCCTGTTCTCGCTTACTGTACTTTGGAATCTCTTTTAGTTATCTCATGTGGAGACCTGCCAACTCCACCTAACGGGAACAAGATCGGCACGCTGACCAGCTACGGGGCCACAGCCATCTTCTCCTGCAACACTGGCTACACCCTGGTAGGGTCCCGCGTGCGGGAGTGCATGGCCAATGGACTCTGGAGTGGAGCCGAAGTGAGATGTCTGGGTAGGTGTGGAGTATCCGTGATGTGGTGGGGAAAGAGTCTTGACTGCGTTTCAGGAGGGAATAGGAATTTTAGATGCTGATTCAGGAAAGGGCCCAAGTGAGGACTCAGTGCTAGTGAAGCTGTAGGATTTTAAGTAGATATAAAAAGGAAGCAGACTTTGATTCCTTACTGCTCGGTAGATGTGAGGTGTTTTGAGATTGGAGGGGAAAGCTTTAAAAATGATACGTTGTTTTTACTGCTGCTCTGGTTTTATTTATGACTGCAGAGGCTTGAATTCAGATCCGCCCAGAGAGTCGGGGTGGTGTGCGATGCCTTCAGGAGGGGCAGGCGCGAGCTCTCGGTGATTCTCCTTGTCTCCCTCCTGCAGCGGGGCACTGTGGTGTTCCCAGTCCCATCGTCAACGGGCAGATCAACGGGGAGAACTACAACTACCGCGGCAGCGTGGTTTATCAGTGCAACCCCGGCTTCCGCCTAATCGGGATGTCAGTGCGGATCTGCCAGCAGGATCACCGCTGGTCTGGGAAGACGCCTGTCTGTGTGCGTAAGTATGTTGTCAGATTTCTTTAGCCCTGGTGACGGTCAGAGGACAAGAGCACATATAAAGACYGTTGTTCAGAGTTTGCACGCCCAGGCTGCGTACAGTTGCTTTGCACGCGCAGTGAGTGTGCTGCAGAAGCTCCCCAGGGGCTCACGTAGGAGAGAGCTGAGGTGCGGCAGGAGTGGCAACGCTGCAATTTTGGCTGCTTTGCTTCCTCCCTCTGCTTTGTAAATTCCACCTTTCTTCGGTGTCTTTCATACGCTGAATTTCTAATGGATGAGCCCAGTTGAAGGTGTGGTTTCTGAGGAGACCACCTTTATCGGGGTGTGAGGAGGTTAAAGGCAGATGTAGCCCCGCCAAGCACACCACCGTTGTCGCTGTCTTTTGAGACCCATGCTCTGTGCCGGAGGAAAGTCAGTCTCTCTCCTCCTCTGATCCACATTCACAAGTCACCTTGTACAACCTGCTCATTTATCTTTGCAGTAAATAAGCTAATTAAGTAAGTCTCTAGAGCTCTGAGGTGTTAATAAGTTTAGGCATCTTCTTGTCAACGGACAGTGCAATCCATGTATTTCATATCATGATTCTCCAGTTGTTTGCTTCCAATCTCTCCTGTCTGGTTTAGAGCTTTATGTGCTGAGACACAATAATAACAGCAAGATAGGAAGTAAGGAATGACCTATAAATCAATGAAGATGCAGATTCCAGCCTAAAAATAAGAAACAGGCTTATGTTGTCAAGGCTAGCAGAGACTCCAAAATTTGGAGGATGTGTAGGATTCTGCACGAGCTTTTTAGGAAAAGAATTATTGGAAAGGCTGTCTGTGGGTCTGTAGGTGGGTTTGAATTACTCTGGTGTCTGAGGATGCTCTGTTGAAAAAGTTTTAATTCACTTTTACCTGCCAAGTATATACATACTAACCTTGGACCAGGAAATCATATTGATAGAGGTTCTCCTGCTGTCAGGCAGATTTATGGAAACGCAGGATTTTCTAAACATCCATTTTCATGGCTCATCTTGTTTCTTTCGGGAGTGACGAAGCTCATTAGAACAAAGCAGATGAACGTTGCTCGTCTGTATCTGTCTTCTGACTACTGAACCAGTACTGGGCTGGTTCCTATGCAGTGCCTTTGTTTGGCTCTGCTTTGTGCCAGCTTCTGACTCTGGCACCTGAAAGCCCATCGAGCTTTTGTACAGAGATCTGTAAAGGTGTCTCATGAGCAGAAGTTGGCATTGAAGTTATTACACCACGTTGGGCCTTATGGATAACATAAATTTAATGTCGTTAAAGCAGAGCGCTGTTGGGCTCTGAAATTAGATGCCTTGAGGCTTTATGGCTTCTGAAGAAGCTCAGGGCACTGTGTGTGTTAGCACATTGTAATTTCCTATTGTCCTGATATTTTCTCTTTAAACCTGCTACAGTTGCTTCCTCTGTGTGAACGGGTCTTTTTGATCCATGCCAACTGCAGGGAGCCTTTTTTTTCCTGGGACAGAATCCATCACCTGTTTCAAAACATGTATAATCATATTCAGAAGTACCTCAGAGAATCTGACATCTGCTTCCTGCAGCACTGAAAGGCTATCTTGCTTCATATTTTTTAGACCCGTACCTGTCACCAGCTTGCATAAGGAATAAATTCCCATCCCTGTGGTATAGTCCAGCCCTGGCAGTCAAATGTGTTATGGATCTTTTGTGGGAATTTCATCTTCTCCTCTAGCTTCTGGCTTTGGCAGCTGGACAGCTAAACTGCTGGACTTTTAGTGATGGACCATTACCCTGTTTCGGCATGACAATAATCAGTATTGCTTTGTCCTCAGCTGTCGGAAGATGTCGCGTTCCTTAAGCAGCTAAAAATCTCTGTATGGCATATCCTGACATTTCTTTTGCGCAGTGGAACTCACTGCTGTGCTTGAAGCGAAGGTCTCCAGGCTTTGCTTGCAGCAGGGGCCATATCCTCCCTGTATCGCCCGCCTCTGCTGAGGTGCCAGCAGAGTGGCCCATGCAAAAGCACTTTGAATTTCAGTATTGTGTGTGCTTACTGCTGCTCCAGCCTTTGCCTCTGCGCCTTCCCTGGGCGTTGTCGGAGCAGCTCAGACCGGGACCCTTCAGCCCTTTACCTCATGGCTGGTCCAAGCTAACATCAGCCACAGGAACAAAAACTACACAAAAATTCTCATTACAGGGATTTAGAAATAAGGTTTTCCCCTGAAGTTTTTCAAACTTAGAGCAGGAAGATTTAAGCTTTCTAGGCCATATGCTAGAAACCTGATTTTTCTTATATTTTTCCTCTCTTTTAACTATCCCTCCAGGTGTAACTTTATACTCCGGTGAGCATACATCTGACTTACACCAGGGAGAGGGAGGAAGACGTCAGGTTTCATGACTGTGTGTGTGATGCCCAGGGTAATGTAAGGCAACAGATTAATAGCAGTAGCTGGGATTTTTGAAGAGGAGCTCTAGGGATTTACAGTATAAGTCAGTAGGATGCTGGCACTCCGCTCCTTAGAGAGTGGTTCAGAGAATTTCTTATGCCAGTAAAATGAACAAAGGTACGATGGTCTCAACTTGATTCAGTATTTCAGCAGAGCTGGCCACAAATCTTTGAAGTCGGTGTGGGTTTCAGGGTTGATGTCGGGGTTTTTTATGGTCTCCTTCCTTGGGAACTTTTTCCAATGAATAATCCCCTTTCTTCCAGGCAAAAAAGTAACATCTCCAGTTTCTAATTGTAGCTATCACTTGCGGCCACCCTGGCAACCCTGCCAATGGCTTGACCCAAGGGAGTCAGTTCAATCTGAACGATGTGGCCAAGTTTGTGTGCAACACTGGGTACCGCCTGGAAGGAGCACCGCAGTCCCAGTGCTTGGCCAACGGACAGTGGAGCAGCACCCTGCCCGCCTGCCGCGGTAAGTCGTCTGCCTCCACCCCGGTCTAGGCAAATGGGACTTGTCTGCGCCTTCCTCATTGGTTTCTCTGCGTTCCCAAAATCCAGCTTGACGCTGTCATAGACTTACGTAAAACAATCTTGCAGTTCCTCAGAAACGTACAAGTGATGTTTGAGCTCCGAGGGCTGTGTAAATCTCATGCAACAAACCTGATTTTCCCTTGGGCTTCACTCAAAGCTGTTAATGGACCCTGCCCAGCCCTGCATCCTCCAAGACATTGAAGTATGTGTTGTAAGTGGGGAGGACACAAGAAAATATCAGGCCAGACCCTTAGCAGAGGTCATCCTGGTAACCCTAGACCAGTTTACTCAAAGCAAACGCCACGGTCTTTGTGCAGAGCCCTTTCTCCTTCTAGGCTGCCCTACTTCCATTGGTATTAGCACTCAAGTTCACTTATCAAATTCCCTCCCCTCCCTGCACTCCCTTCCTCTGTACTCCCTTAATCCAGTATCTCTGTCGATACTGTTGCTGCGTAGGTCAAGAAATCAGTTATTCTCAAATGGCTAATGTAAGTCCTGGTTTGGGGCCAGGGGGCAAGGGTCTGCTGCTGAGCCTCATGTGGCAGGGCGAGAGCCTGCAGGATTGCCTCTACTCTCTCCTTTTTTTCCTTTTGATAAGGACTTTTTCTATTTCTGCCCTAAAGAATCTTAATTTAAAAAAAAAAAAAAAAGACCCTTAAATTGTGGAATATGTGATGTGCAATTTTTTCCCCTTTTCCTGCTGATTTTTGGAGAATCCTTTGTTCTTTGTTACACCCTTTGTTTTGTTTTGGTTTTTTTTGTTGTTTGTTCGCAGTTGTAAACTGTACTGACCCCGGGCACCTGGAAAACAGCATCCGTCAAGTGCAGCCGAGTGGTCCTCACAGATTCAGCTTTGGAACAACTGTCTCATATCAGTGCAGCCATGGATATTACTTATTGGGTACACATGTCCTTACCTGTCAGGGGGATGGCACTTGGGACCGTGCCCTCCCACAGTGTCTTTGTAAGTTCTTCAGAATAATACCCATGCACCACAGGCTTTCATCCCATGTAGTTCTCTGTTGCTTAGCTGAATGGTCATGTAAAAGGTCTGGATCCAAAGCCCTTTGTAATCCATGGGAATTGTTCCATCAGCTTCACTGGCCTCTGGATCCTGCCCACAGAAGGAAAATACGTGGTCTGAGGAGAGAAGTCCTATTAGACAGAGATGGTTTCCCTCTGCAGGGGAAGGCAGCTCCCGCTGAGTTTTACTGGTTCCATGCAGCTCCAGCAAAAGTATTGCAGGTGGAGAAGGGCAGCAGAACTTCTGCAACACAGGTCTTCATAGGAAGCGGCGTGCAATTAGCCTGACTGAGGACGGAGCATACTTAGCGCTGCTCAGGCATGGCTGAGTTTCCATACACCCACTCATCCCTGCGGCTTTGGGGGAGGGAAATAACAGTGCGACGGTGAAATAAATGTAGCCCTTATTCTGCTGCAACGCAGGTGCTGAAGAGGATTTGCTTCCTGACCCTGGCTCTACGTTTTTCCCCCTTTCTTAAGAGTATCCTGGCCCTTTCTGCCATTGTGGTTTGCAGAGAGAATTAGGAGGTTGTGGGTGATGGTTTGGCTTAAGGGCTATTTCCGGTAGCATAGAAAACCTATGCGTAGGAAGACACAAAATACTCACGGTGGTCATGTGCTGTGGTAGTAATACCTCGTGCAGGAGATGTCCAGGCATTGCATGAAAGATGTCAGTGCTGTTGTCCCTATCTTACACTGAGGGAAACCAAGCTCCAGAGTGGGTTTGGAGTTGACGTAGGGCTGCCCAGCGAGGCAGAGGCAGGAGCAGACCCCTGGCAGACCAACCCCCAGCACAGCTAGCATGTCTTTTTGGAGACTAAAGCAGCTGCGATCTCGTTACCTGGCATAATGAATCGCTAAAGCAGTCAGAAATGGAGCTCCTGAAGTTTGAATCGGCTGAGCTGTTCCAAAGCCGTGATTGTTTCTTTTTTCTTGTATTATCCTTCGACACCTAGTCATACAAAGTAGTTTTTGGCACATTTTCCTTTCCTTTTGTTAGTAGCATGCCACCTTCTCGCATTCGCAGCACCCTGCGCAGGCCGTGGGGAGTCGACAAATGATAACTGCGTGTTACCGCAGCCGCAGGGGCTCCGGGAGGGTAGTTACCTTTTAAAACCTGGGAGCCTAATATCTCAGGCTCCCTCAGTCCACAGCTTTCCAGCTAAGTAAAAGTGATCTTCTTCCTTAAAATGTCGAGCATCCATTGACTTGGAGGATTTGTTGGTATTCTCAAAACCGGAAACTCAGGTCAGTTTTACGACTGATTATCTGGATTCATGGGCTTAATAGTTTAAAGAAAAAGTAGTAAGAGATTTTTGCTTGTCTTTGTTTTCTGTGTGTTGAATTTAAGATGCGCTCAGTGCTGAAACCCATACCCCTTTACAGTGTTTATAGCTGGGTACCTAAAATTACTAGGCACTTTCTGAAACATAAATTAAGAGGGTTGATGCCAGACAAGCTTGGGTTGCAAATGTTGTCTCATGCCTGTTTCTGAGGAGGGAGTAACACAGAGTTGATCCCATTTGAGGGGTGGGAGAGTGAGTCCAATAAGTACAGTACATGGGAGCAGAGCCTAACGCATCGGAAGAAACCGTCTTCACACTGTGTACATAAATCCTTTAAAAACTTTAATACCACCAGAGGTTTTAAGCTTAGCTGAGTCTGCTGGAGTATCTGTTATTAAATTGTTAGTTACAGTGTGAGTTTAAGTATTAGCCATCAAACCCATTTCCTTGCAAAGCGTCCTTGGTTTTAGTCACAGCTCTGCATCAATATATTTCAACGCCCACATGCCCAAACATGCGCGTGCTCTCCTTTTTTATTGAAACATACATCATGTTTTCTACCTAATGCCAGTATTGGTATTTTTAGACTCTAGCAGAGGGAGGTAAGATATCCATTACGGACACTTTCCTTCAGAAACACAGTGCTGCATGGTCTTTATGCTGAGCATCCTCATCCAAACCTGTCTAATAGCYCCTAGATCTGTCAGTGCATTTGTCAACAGCCTCCCTGTCTCCACTCTGATTGCTAAGCTAAAGTAAACCTATTAATTATTGTTAGCGGTAGTTTTTTACTAGCAATGGTCGAGTGAGCAGTGCTCAGAATCTGCCAGGATAATTTGCTCAGGTGTGACACAGCATCAATTGCAGCTCTGTGTCGCAGGGCCTGGCGCTGCCGGGGGTGGGTGGGGGTGCGGGTGCATGGAAATATTCATGTTTAAGAAGGGATGAGTTTTCCAAGGAACCTGCAAAATGTTCACCTGTCAGTGTCAAGACTAGGCATTTATGCACAAACCCTTGGCAGTTCTTACGGGATGAGCTCATGTCCCCCAGAAGGAGACCGATGCAAGGTCTGCTGTGCCACACCTGCACCGAGGCATGAGCCATCGGGCGTTTGGTGGGCTCTGGGGCAGACGAGTGGGTTTAAGCTGCCAAGGGTCCCGTGCAGCAACCTCAAACATGCAGTACTTTGCTGTGTACCTGCTGCATCTGCCTTCAAACGAGCATCGCAGGCAGTTCCCTCGTGGTTGAAGCTGTTGCATCTGTCTCTTACAGTGGTCTCTTGYGGCCACCCCGGCTCCCCACCCAACGCTCAGATCTCGGGTGACAAGTACACCGTTGGCTCCGTGGTCCGGTACAGCTGCCTTGGGAAGCGGACTCTGATCGGCAACTCCACTCGCATGTGCCAGCTCGACGGGCGCTGGAGCGGCTCCCTGCCGCACTGCTCAGGTGAGGTGGGCTTCGGGAAAGAGGGGATGGGGCAGTCCCATCCTCCACTACCCCTTTTTATCCTGCGAGGGGGCAGCCTGATGTTCTTTGCTGAGCTGGAGAAATGCACATGCTACAGGGGGAGATTGTGGAAGACTCTGAATATCGCTGTCTCTCAGCTATCCAGTCTCCTGCAACTTGGATGATAAGCACTGGCAGAGAGTAAACCACTCGGCTTGCAAGACGAGGAATAAATCACTGCAGCAAATGTTTGTGGTACGAGGTGTACTGCAGCTTGCTGCTTTACAGTTTTCTCCATGCAGAGTCTGTACAGGACGAACGCGTCTTAGGCAAAATCAGGTCCTTCATCCTGACTGCAGCATCTGATCCTCTTTGTCATGCATTCCCATAGAAGAAGCCCGTGTGGCCCCTTTCCAGGGCCTGACATCTGCTGTTATGGCACCACAGCAGACCCAGGTCTGCACAAGGCAAGTGGAAGCTGGTACAATGAGTTTCCACATCATCATCTCCTCTACCGAGAGCAGTTTGGCAGAAGTCCATCCCCACTCCCGTGCCAGAGTGAGAAAAGTCTTGCACTGAAAACATCCTGATAAGCAAAAAAGTCCCTGATGAGATGGACTTGGGTCAAAGTCATGGGGGATGCAATGAGATGTGCTTGCCAAGCCTTCCTGAAATCRGGTTGCTGGGATCTCAGCTGATGGCCTCCAGTAGAAGGAAGGGTGCTGAATGACTGGCAGGATGCTGTGCAAAGCCCTCCCCACGCCATCCTGTCACTTGTTCCTTGGAGAGCACAGACGCAGACAAAATAAGAACTTAGCTGGAGCAAAGCATTTGGGACATGTGTTAATTTTTAATTATACCACTTAGATTTAGCAGCTCCACTTGACCAAGTTTAACCTCTGCTTTGGAAGGGAGAAAGAAATCGGACGGAGTCGTCCTCGTACTCGGAAGCTGTATCTGCAGAGTTCTTGATCTGTAGCTGCTCGGAAGGTTTTTCTGCTCTAATTCGTGCCTTTTCCCCATGTGGTTTTCACTGTCTCTCCTGTCATCTTTGCGGGTGGATTTTTGGAAACGTTCAGCATTACTCTGACTAGTTCCTTTTGACATCTGTTGCATGTGATTTTTCTGAATGACTTCATGGAGGCAGCTTTAGACCATGGCTGATGGCGTTCGACAGTCCCTCTCTGATTTGGGGCCAGGTGAATGACCAGTACCTCAGAACCAAGGGCTTGGGGAGAGGCTCCTCTTTTACACCAAACTCAGGCGGTACAGTCACAAAAGCAGTGAAGAGGCAGAATACAGCTCGGATCATCTCCTGCCGAAGGTTCTCCGTTGTGTGTGGAAGATCCCTACAGTGTGACAGCAGTTTTTGCAAGATGAAACAAAAGACTTCGATATAAGTCATTATGTGAAAGAAAATGCTGAACCTGGAGCATTCTCCCCCTTCTCTTTACAAGCAAGTATGTTCCCCAGATGATGAACATGCTTGTTATGTTTTATATTACACATAACACTGCAAAGGCTGTACCTGTAGCAAAGCACAGAAGGCCCAGGAACCGGGAACTTCATTGCTAGCTGCAGGAGTGAAATAGTCTTTCCTGGCTTGGGGGTGGAAGCGTTTGCACAGATCATTGGCAGAGAAAGCMAAGAACAGGCATACACGGTGTGAGCCTGTGTCAGGCAGTAAGGAGGTGGGCATTTCTCCAGCCTGCTCCAGAGAACCCCTGCGAGGCATCTGCTACAGCTGCTCCCTTCCTCCTGTCCCTCTAACTTACAGCCGGCAGCTCGAAGTGTTCACAACTTGTACAAGCGGATGTTTCTCAGCTGGATCCTTCCCGCCTCCGTGCTCCAAACCCAACAGCTTCTTGTTCTGCAAATACAATAGGGCGTGCTGAGGTGGCTTGGAGCATGTCGTAATTTCTGCTTGGAGGGAAACCATTCACATGACTGATGCTGGCAACCGAGCTGCTGTCTGCTGGAGCAGCTGCCACAGAAAGCAGCTGCAGCTGGTGGGGGCTCCATCTTGAGATTCAGGAGTTATGGCCATATTTTGCAACCAGCTTAAAACCAGTGGGCTCCTGGAGTCAGGGGATGTTTCACCTGGAATTTCCCTGCTCTGCTGAGAGCCAGTCAGAGTTAAATCGAGTCAGCCACACGATCCAAATCTGTGTGCTGGCCCTCTGAACGCATGCAGTTGAGAGGGAGGAAGGGCCAAACCCTGTGACTGACTGACTCTGCTGATACTGTGCTCTCGTCTTAACAGGAGGCAGCCAGGGCGTGTGTGGTGACCCAGGGATCCCCTCTCATGGCATCGGGCTGGGAGATGACTTCGATGTAGGCAGCGTGGTCCGGTTCAGCTGCGAGCCCGGTTACATGCTCCGGGGTTCATCCGAGAGGACCTGCCAAGCCAACAGCTCCTGGAGCGGCACACAGCCAGAGTGTGAAGGTACTTCTCCAACTCCGCATCCTTTCCTGCATCACGCCAAGCCTGCTGTGGGTGTCTGCGGAATTACCGCAGCAGGGATGGCTGCCCAGCCAGCCCGTCCCCTCTGTTTTAGTTGCCAGGGACAGTCTGGTGCTGCAAGAAATGGTACTCTTGTTCAGCATTTCCTCCAAATACTCCATGTATGTCAAGGAGCCTCAATTCTCCCCTTTCCCAGACATCTGCAGGTCACATCTCACAAGAGAGTTTTTCAGTGCTAGAGGATGGGTATCACCTTTTTGTGTGCCCAGCTCTGCTCGGCTATGCAGGGTACACCAGGATGGTATAAAGGGTTTCAGGTCATTCATGTTCATGCCAACATCTGGACTGAGGTATAGAGTAGGAAGAGCCTTTGGGATCTCGTCCTCGCTTCCGGTCATCCCCCAAGACTGTCACTCACAGGCTCGCTGCAAGAATCACTGGGGTCAATGTCTCTTGATCTGCATCATGCATCCAGCTAGATGATCAGAAACGCCCCGTTTTGGCGTAAGATCTGTGGGTACCACTGACTAATTCRTTGTTGCTTTGTTGAGGAAATTCTGCAGAATGAGAAATGTCAATAGCTTCAAACCTCTGTTAAAGCTGGCACTGGCACATGCAAGAGTCRTTTACATTAAGCAGAAACACAAAATGCAAATTATAATCTAGTAAGCATATTTTCGTATTTGAAAACCTCAAACCCCTTATTTTTTCCATTTGAAGGAATCAAGTAAGACCCTATAATCCAATCTAATAAACCCCCAGCCAGATTCTCTGAGTTCTGCTGCTCACTGCTACTGTTTTATAAAAGTGTTTAAAAATCAGTTGGGGAAAGAACAAAAGCCAAAACGAGGCAGGATACCAAATGCAAGGAGACCTGGGCAAGTGCTTCTCTCCAGCTGATTTGAAAGCCAAAAGCTCAGAGAGAGTTTATAAATGAATTGGAAATTTATTCCAAATTGATGGAGCTCTTGATTGAAAAGACACTGAATCATGTTATTAATACACGCTGGTCTCGGGTTTTTTTCATTCTCTGTTTTTWCCTTTGGTGGAAGGGCTCTGTTCATTAATCTCAGGATAAATAACCCGTCAGGTTCCAGAGGCACCAAAATACAGATCCCTGGCAGATTTTTTTTCATCCTTTATGAATAATAACAACATTATGCCTATAATGTAGTCATTTAATGTTAAGTGCTGACTGGCCAATATAGGAAAGTAATTTACAGTGATGAGCAGTGTGCTGTGTCTCTGTCATTTGTATTCACAGCGAGTTGCAAACGCTACAAGGTGTTCTTCTGACTGCACTTTGAGTGTTACATTCAACTTTCTGGAACAGGTATTTATAGGAGAGGGAGGGGAGAGATTAATTTTGGGATTGAATTGAGGGCAAATGAAGATAAGAGCTGAGTGCCCTGGCAGGTGCGTGGAAGGAACGGGCATCTCTGCTGATGTGGAAAAGCTCCAGCACAGCAGCGGAGCTGCTCAGCACCTCCGTGGTGCATTAGCTCTCTGACTCAGCCGCTTGTTCGCTGCTCTCAGCAACCAAAATTGAGCAAAATCAAGCCTGATGGGGCTTCACAGGTCACTGGCGCTCGCCTGCCCAGGGAATTCAATGCAAATTGCTCTCCAGATTAGCTGCTAGAGGAGCACAGAGGGTCTCAGGCCGTTCAGCAGGAGGTGAGGGCCCACTGCAGAGGAACATGTAAGCGCGCGGACRTACAGAGGACATCGTGCAAATCCTACAGCATAAATAGAAGGGATGGAGAGARGAGCTGTTATCTCCATTTCAGAGAGCAAGCAAGCTGCCGTAATAGATTCAATTACGAAGCATGTGCTTGACTTTGAAGTCAAGGGGCTGATGTTTGACCRTCGGTGTCTTCCTGCGCTGGAACTGGTACAGCTCTGATCCACGGAGGGGGATGTGTGTGGCAGAGGGGAGCACTGGGCTTCACAGAGGGTCACCTTGAAACTCATCAGCTCTTAGTCCTCGTACCTTTTACCCACTAGAATGTTTTTAAGAAAACCAAAGGAATAGGGAGGCGGGAGGAATTCACAATTGATTTTTCCAAAATGTACAAATGGTTTGGAATTAAATTAATTGCAGGGACTCCTTCTGAGACTCTTGCTTCAGTCTGTTTTACGTAGCTCTGGTTTTGTTGTCTCCAGTAACAGCAGCTTCCCTGGCTTTCTAAAAATTGCAGATTTCAGGCCTCATTTAGCTTTAATTTCCAGCAGGTTTTTAAAGTGTAAAATAAATTTTAGATGCTTTTTTCCATCTTTGTCTTCCTTCCTGATGCCCCATCTGTGTTCACTGAGGGAGTGGTGCAGGAGGGGGCTCATCARTTGTACTATGCTGTACGCTCCCTCCTCCTCCTCTTAGAAGTTGAGCAGAATACTTACTTTTATAATGTTTATTGTTTCTCCGAGTGAATTAAAACTGCATCCAAAATGAGATGGGGCTCTGGCTGCTCTTTGGCAGTTTCAGTAGACAGAAATGTGTTTGTTTTAAGTGATAACACTGGGAAAAGGAACTGAGTTTTGTCTCATGCCCATTTGACCGCTGAGGATATGGGAGGTGGCAGGGCTGGGGTTTGGGTCTAAGCAAACAGCATGGAAATTACCAGCCCTGAAGCAAAGGCTTTGAGACTCYGAAGGCTCTCAGCTGTGTCTTATTMCAGCAGGAGGTTTTGCCTGGTGTGTCAGACATCATTAGGAGAGTGTTTCAGCCRGGCGGTCAGATGGCAGCAGAGCCCAAAAGAAGGACCGACGGTTATAAAGATTAGGTCAGAGGAGGGGGAACGTGCAAAGGACACTGTATTCACACGCCACCTCGAGCATAGTCAGATGCGCGCTGACAGCAGTCATCAGCCCTCGGCTTTTCCTTGCTGCAGTTTCTGAAGAGCAGGGCTCGCTGCTCCTTGCAGAAATGTGCCTTCTCCTGGCAGCGGCTGAAAGGCAGGCCCTGAGACAAGCCCCTCTCACGGTGTTCAGGGAGGTATTTGCTGTGCAGGGCTGGGGGAACTTAAAGCGTWTAAGTAACAGCACTTGCTCCTTGCCCTGCTCTGGACGCTGGTGCTTTGGCTAATGGTGGTACGTGCTGGGGGGGAGCTYGGTGGCCTCGTCTGACCATACTCTGAGCATCACTCGCTTCATGCACAGCTATGCTGGCTCTGAGCTGAGCGCCTGAACAGCACCCAGAGAAATTCCCTTCTCCCAGCAGCTTCTCACTGTAAAACATGTAGGAAAAAGCAAAGGAAGGGGAAGAGGGAATCTTAATAACCTTTTCAGAAAAAGGATGCATGGATTGGAATCAAATTAATTTATTGCTGAGCTTTGGAGCACCTCTGAGCTTTGTGATGTTTTATATAGCAGAGGCCACTTTGTAGTGTACAGAAGCTTCCCGGCTCCCCCGGAGCAACGACGGGATCGCAGGGAGCAGCTCCGGCTGTCGTCAGGAGTCAAGGCAGACACCGAAGTCCTTGCTGTCTCTGCTCGCGGGCCGCCCCAGCACACGCACATAGCACACATCCTCAAAAATCAAAATTGGTTCCTCTCTAGGAGGAGGAATTGGGGGAGAGTGTCGCAGCACCAGCACGTGCAGCCTGCTGTCGCGCCCGCCGCAGCCAGCCGCTGGCTCCGAAACCCCTCCAGCCAGCAGCCGTTCGTGTTTGATAACTGCAGATGTAAGAGTTAACAAGGAACACGGGGAGCGAGGCAGCGTGCCCTTGACTTTGCAGCAGACCTGAGGAGACAATGAAGTGTTGAAAGGAGCTTACAGCTCCCGGGTTAGGGCAAGTAGCTGAGTTTTCAGGAGGGCTCAGGAGCACATTTTCAAGCGTTTGGTTCCCACTGTGCCATCTCCCGTGAGGCTTTCAGTGGAGCTCGGAGCCTGCCACGCTGAGCTCACCCCATCCCACCGCTTGGCCTGGAGCTGCTTGGCAAATCTTGTGCTGCGGGTAGGCTTTAGAGGTGTGCAGGTACTTGGTGGGGATGGAGTTAATTGCATTTCTGCAAGCTTTTCTGTGGGGTTTGCTCAAAAAGGACTTCATAAAAATAACTGTGGGAACAAAATTTACTTTGATAAAGAAACAAATCCAGAAACTCCAAGGTGGGGGGTTCTGTAACAATCTGTAAGTCCCAGGGATGTTTGAAATGTTTCAAAAGCAGCAGTGGGGTTTGGCATTGTAGGAATGCCCTGCAGTGCTCCTCAGCCTGGCAGCGCAGCGCGGCCGGAGCAGACTGGGGGTCGGGGCTCTTGGCTCTTTGGCACAAGCGGGGAGACGTGCTGATCGGGGTATGAAGGGTCTGGACTCCTGCGCTTGTCTGTCGTGTCTTCTGCAACGTGGCAGAAACCGAGTCTTGGGCGAGAGGAGCAGGACGAGCTGGCTCTCGGCACCCCTTGCGCTCCTTGCTGCAGGGGAGAGTCAAACCTTTCTGGTCATATCAGTCATTTCAACTGAGCATCGTCTCCTGAAATATTTCCCTGGTAAAGCAGCAGCAACTCTAAGAAATCCCCATCTGATGCAACTGATTTTCAGGTTATTTTCTTGAATTTTGACTTCAGTTTAAAGGTGGTTGGGTTTGAGATTCTTCAGGAGATGCGAGTGGGTATGACTGTGGGACTTCCAGGGTCTTTAGGATTTATACCCTGTTCAAAAACCAGAGCCAAACCCAGTTCTCTTTCGGGGCCTAATTTATTTTGCATCTCCCACCAAAGCCAAAGGGAATTATTTACCTGCTCACTTGCATGATTAGATCCTATTTATATTTAAATTACAATTTTAAAAGTTCAAACCTTTCACCCTTACATTTATGGCTTCTTTTATATCTAACCTATAGAGGTCACAGCTGATGCACACTGCGATTAAACCATTTCCACGAGTCTCCGTGTAGTCACAAAAGTAATATTTTTGGGTCATCTGTGTGTGTTTGGCCATACGCATAGGTGGAGGAGGTTGGGCAGGAGAGAACAGCTGATGGATGGGCAGGCAGTGAAATAGTAATTTAGAGCTTTTTCTGAGTTGATAGAATCTGACTTTTATCCCAGCATCTCTTGGAAATGACACGGTGTATCACAGAGACATTGGCTGCATGAGAAATCTGTAACGAGAGAGCACCTCAGATGATTCTGGTGCCATGCAGAGTTTCTGTGCACACAGTCCAGAATGGTTATTAGTTTCCTCCTGTCAAACAGATATGCCTCCAACAAGCTCATATGTTAACAGGCTGTCAGCAAACTAAGCAACAAGGCAGAGGAAGACTTCTCTCCTTGCGTTGGTGGCCTGTGCTCATTGCTTTCCTGCTGGGGCCTGAAGTTGCATTTCCCCGTGAAGAATGGCTGGCAATATTGTGGTGTGCGTGCTGGGGAGGAGTCCCAGGGCAGGGACGGGTCACCTTGTGTATGCRCAGACTGATGCTCTCGCAGAGATCATGGCACGTTGCTGGGGAGGGGTGGGAGCCAGGAATTTCTCTATCAAAGAGCTGGGAGCATGTGGTTTAAGCCTTTCCTTGATTCATGTGATTTTCTTTTATGTCCTGTAATTTCAGAGTAAATGAGGGCTGGATGCAATTATTGCAGGTGCTTATTTTGTCATGACAGGGCTTCGTGCACCACCATTCACTCTGATGCCCTTTTATTGCTGTGGTGCTGAGGTACTTTAGACATAAAACTTGGGTACTGACAAACCTATAATTCCCACAATATTCTCCCTCCTCTGAAAGCATAATTGGATGTAGCTGGGCAGTGAGCAGTGCCACAGTGGGAGAGCAGTGGGCTCCCTTGCTGCTTTCATTCCTTTGAAGTCTGCAAAGTTGTCGGCTTCCCGAAGGGGCTGGAGGCAAAGCGGCATGCTCAGGTCCGGGCTCCGAAACTCCTGGAAGATGGAGGGATTCCAGGCTTGGCACCACCTGCTTTATTAAGCTGAAGGACCAGACATGAGATTGAGAGCTGGGATAAGGCCTCTGCAACACGCGGACATGAGATCTTCCTTCAGCCTGGAGGAGCAGGCTGGGGGAGGTTGCTCCCGGGCTTGGCTGTGGTGGTGAACTGYGGGATCCCCCCAGGAGAGGAGCAGGGCTGGTGCTTCGGGGACCGACTGGCTGCAGGGACGGAGGTTTTTTTCAATCTCCTGCCAGGGATGCTGGACGCAGCCTTGGGACACGCTGCCTGGCAAGGTGGAGCCCTTGCTCCGAGCTGGGGAGTGGTGTTTGGGATCCTGTTGGATTGATGTAGCTGGTTTTCCATGGAATAGCCTGTTCYGTCTGAGCTGATCCAGGGGCTTTGCAGCTAATCTTGCTTTTATTGAGAACAGTCAATTGCAGGATGAAAGCCTTGGTTTTTTTGTTTTGGGGGGCTTATTTGTGGTTTGTTTGGGGGTTTTTTTGTTTGGTTGGTTGGTTTGRTTTTTTTGTTGTTGTTGTTGTTTTTAACTTTGCCCTTTTGCTTTCTAGTTATATCCTGTGGAAACCCAGGAACCCCCAGCAACGCGAGGGTTATATTTAACGACGGCTTGATTTTCTCCAGTTCCATTATATATCAGTGCCGGGAAGGCTATTACTCCACAGGAGTGCTGAGCAGGCACTGCACAGTGAACGGGACGTGGACTGGGACCAGTCCAGAGTGTACAGGTGAGCACTGAGGTGGATTCCTGGAAGATGAGATGAACGATGCTGCCAGGCTCTGGGGACGGGTTGTCAGGGTGTGTTGGATGCTCGCTGTGGATGTGCACACACGCGTGTGCCATGCTGAGAAACTCGGCTAAACTGTCTAGTGGCAGCAGCAGTGGCTCAGCCCGCAGTCTCCGAGTATCTAATGGAAAACTCTTGCTTTGGGTTTGTTTTTTTCCAGTTGGATGAAGGGAGCTTTGTAATAAGTTTCATGAGTAGATGTCAGCCGACCTGGCACGGCTCTCTGGGACCGCTTCTGAACGCGAGCGTTCCTGCCTGCCGATGTGCCGGCACCGGGACGTGCATGGGCAGAGCCCCAGCTCAGAAGCCCTCAGTGAATGTGTTGCATTTCCTCACGGCTCCCACCCCCGGGTCCCTGCAGCAGGAACATGGATGATGGCAAACGTGGTCTTACATGAGAGACCGTAACTAGGGTAAAGAGAGGAGGGCGTGCCATGGGCAAGCTGTCTTCTACCTAGCCCAGATTTGACCCAGGTTTTCTTTAACTCTTAATGTGTGTTAATACTTCTTCTTGCAAGGTCTTAGCGGGCCATTAAGATCACTGCTCGCTCCACTGAGTAGAAGCAAAGTTTTCTCCACATGCTGTTGCGCTGCCTGCTCCACGGCTAGTGCCGCTCTCCAAATCCTCTGTGCTACAAATGCTCCCTTCTCCACGATTAGTGGATTACATCCTGCATTGAAAAATGCTCAGGACCATCAGGTTTCTAGTTATTGATAGATCCAGAAGTGTGAGACAAGGGCTGGTCAGCCAGAAACGCTTGCTTCTTTTTCTTTGYAGTGATCAACTGTGGCGACCCCGGTGTGCCAGCCAATGGCGTTAGACTGGGCAGTGATTTTACCTACAATAAAACGGTGGTGTTCCAGTGCACGCCTGGGTATATGATGGAGTCAGAGCGAGCATCTTCTCTAACCTGCACGAAAGACCGAACCTGGAATGGCACCAAACCTGCCTGCAAGGGTAAGACTGGTTGCTGTAAATATTGGAGGATACGAGTTCTACAGGCCACAAACTTCCTGTAACTTGTGACGAGGTAATAGGCAGCAGCTACTGCATAGTGCCTGGAGCCCACCTGGGAGTTTCTCGGTCCTATCGTTCAATCTATCCCCTGTGTTTATGGCACTTACACAATTTTATCAACATAGCATGAACACCTTTCTATCTTTAGGTCTATCAGTCGTCACAATATGCCTGGAAGGGAGGTAATTGCTATTATCCCTGTAGTAGAGAAGGAAAAGTGAAGCRCAGAGAGCCAAGTGACTTACTCTTCACAAAAACTCAGATCAAACTCGAATGAAATACTGTGTTTTGCAAGCACACGCTTTTTGGCATCATCTAGAAGTCTGAAAAATGTTTCTTCCAGCTCCTTTCATTATTTCTCAGTTCTGAGATTGCCTCTGTAGTTGAGAGATAGGAAAGGGAAATAATAGAGCAGTTGCAGGACAGGCTGGATCTCTTCTGCAAGTGTTTTACTCGCCCACCAAGTGTAGATAAGGCTTGAGGCAGCATCTGTGTACTTCTTTAGCAATCTGGAAAATTCACCTGTCATGAATCTGATATAAATGCAGACCACACAGAGACTTCCAAATACACTCCAGTTCCTTCAGAGGCTGTAAAGAGCAATTCTTACACTCCTCTCTCATTCTCTCCACTGAGCTAATGTTGCAGGAATAATACAGAATGTGGCCAGAGTCTCATTTGGAGGCCAGGCTGATTTGTATGAGCTTAGCGTCTTTCCCAGTGCTCCCCTGAGCTGAAAAGCAAAGCACTGCAAAAATGTCATATTAAAACACCCTAGAGTGGATGAAATACAGACTGGTTGTTGATTCAGCTGCTAATCTGAAACTCAGCCAGGTTGTCCAAAATGTATGAATCTTTCAGGGAATCTTAGATGAGTTTTCACACTAAGTCAGGCTGGATTCTTACCTTTGGTTGGAAATGAACAYTGACTCAGAAATCTGACTTTGAGATTTGGGATTTGGTTAAATCTGAACTTCAAAGTAAAATCCTGGGGTTTAAAACTGCATGCACAGCAGGAAAAGTCTGTACAGCCCCCTGCTAGGCCAGTCCCAGGAGGTGCTCTYTGAGAGCAGAATATAACTTTGATCCTACATGAATTTGCTTGTTAACGGCAATAACTGTGCTGAGAAGTCAAGAGAACTGAGCGTGCTTTTGTTTTTCATTCAGCTATCATCTGTAAATCCCCACAAGCCATCCCCAACGGGAAAGTCGTGGGCTCGGACTTCAGCTGGGGCTCCAGCGTGAGCTATGCCTGCCTGGAGGGGTATCAGCTCTCCCTGCCCGCTGTGCTGACCTGCGAGGGGAACGGGACTTGGAGTGGGGAAATGCCCCAGTGCTTTCGTGAGTAGGCAGCCATCTACGTGTTCACGCRTGAATTGGGTGGAGGACTATGATTAAAACCCAGCTGTTTGATGCTCTCTCTCCAACATCTCTGGTCTCCGTGTAGCTGCTTTTAGTGTCAACTCTGCCTTGCCTGGAAATATCATAGAGGCTACGGATTGACCGTTCTCAGTATGCGGGAAGTTAAATATCTGGTTGCTGTGCTTCCTACCCCTAAGCCCAAGGGAAGTCTTGCATTAACTGAAGTCAGTGGGAGTTTTGCATGCCAGGAGAAAACGATGATGCTTGGAGTGCCTGTAGCCGAAAGTCTGAATGTTCTCCCCACCTCTGACAGCAGCTAAATTGCTGGGAGTCTTGGTTTGCCATCTCTGTAACGAGGAGGCAGTAGTGGCCATGGGGACAGTCAGTCACCCCACCTCTTGTAACAGAGGTGGGAGGTCACGTTTGCAACAAGTCTGAAGATGTTGCATGTTCCTGTCCACAAGGCATCTTTAAAACTGGCTGTTTGTCCGTGCGTCTCCCCAGTGACTGAGTCTTCTGCGATCAGGGCTCTTGAAACTGCCAGAAGCCGTAGGAAGAAGACCTTCTGGCAAAGGGCGCTGTGTTGTTGCAGCAGAAGTTAAGAATGTTTTGTGAAGGCAGAGCTTTGGCTGGGTGGAAACCTGTGCTTGATACAATAGCTAATGCAAAAAAATGAGTTAAATGTCTCATAATGATACAGGCAGATTTGAGTTTCTTTTCTTGGCTGAATGGCTGGCAGCTGCACAATAGCCATTTTCATATTAAATCATACAAAGCCCTCACTGTGTTCCTTGCACCTTTCCCTGTTTCTTGTATAATTAGTAGGCTTTCTGCGTGACATGGAACCATATAGCAATTTGACATTGTGCAATTAGAGATACGTTTTAAAGCTAAGCATGCTGTTGCGGGGGGGRAGAAGAAAAAGAAAAAAAAAAGWTGGGGGAGAAGGTGGAAGTTAATTAACAGCGATTGACAAAAAGAGAGAATTATGAGGAAAGTAGACAGCAACACCTTCTGCCACTACTAATTCCCTAGTCAATCACAGAGTTCGATGGCAGGGAGTGGTAAGGTTTGGGCCATTAGTAGACCCATCTTTAGCTTATTAACATTGCATGCTCTTGAGGAGGATCATCGCAATCCACTTGCCTCTTTGCCTGTTGCAGCTGTGTTCTGCGGTGATCCGGGGATACCYGCTCAAGGCAGGAGGGAGGACAGAGGCTTCACGTACCGCTCTTCCGTCTCCTTCTCCTGCTTAGCCCCACTCGTGCTGGTGGGATCTGCCCGGAGGTTCTGCCAGTCTGACGGGACATGGAGTGGGACCCAGCCCAGCTGCATAGGTAAGGGGAGACTCCTCTGTCTTGCATCTACAAGCAAAGAGCTTTGAGTTGTCACCTTGGCTTTCCGTTTGTATCAAAGTTGGTTTTCTTTTCTGGGTTTGTAGAAATTAGCATTTTGTTTCCCTGAAAATGGGAATGTATAGGGATGATGCTTTTGGTTTGTGCATACTAGCTGGTGGTAAACAACCCATCTCCTCTTGGGGCTTGCTGCTTGGATTCGGCGCCTGTCCCCATCATTCCTGCCCCTGATGGTTGTCAATACATAGTGCGTCTGAGGAAGACGATCTCCTCCCCGTTGCTGCTCCTCAGCACTGAGCTTGGGCTGCTGGTGGGCAGGAGGGAGAAGTTCTTCTGCAGAACTTCCAGGTTAATGTTTGCAACCTGGGCCATAAGGTTTGAGGACTTTGTGAGAGCCCGCGGAGGGTAGCACCACGCAGAGGTCCCAAAGGCTGGTGCTGCCCGAGTTAGCCCTGGGGCTGGGGACAGCGGCAACGCACCAGTGCAGTGCTGTGCCTGCACCCGTGCCCTGTACCGTGCTAACGCCACTACACCCCAGACAACATCAAAATTGTTGTCTTTGTACAGTGCTGGGCTCTGGTCTCTGTGCTTCCAGGCTTCCTCAGGGACGTCCAGCCCGGCACGCTGCTCTGTGGAGATGCACGGTGTCATTATCAGTGATGGGACTGAAAATGCAATTTGACTGCAGAGAGCAGCCATGGGCTGCTGAGGAGGGGGAGCTCTTCTGCTTACAGAAACTGAGCAAAACTGAGTTCTGCCTAAAGGGTGCACATGAGAGCTCTTAGGTTCTCTGCTGCCTTTGAATTATATCGAGAATGGCAGAATAACAACTCCTAGAAGTATGAAAGTGCTGTATACAGAGATCAAAATCCTATAAATTGCTTTGCCTAGCTGCAGTGTTGGGATTCAGGCTGAAATTTCTACACATTCTTCAGGTGCCCACTTTCTGGGGCTTCCAGAACCCTTTGAAACCTCTGGGAGGTGTATAATCATAATTAGTCACAGCATTCTTCGCTTATTTGAAACTCTGGCTATGTTCTTGAACTCTAGGGCTCCTGTGGTGATAAACTGCACGGGCTATGTGCTGTTACCTTAACTGTCTGCCTGAACACCACCATCATCACCTTAGGTGGGCATCTGGGGCAGAAACAGATCTCGGGCTGTTCTCCACAGTTTTCAGTCGTTCCAGCTACATCTTAAATGCATCACCAATTACAGTAATGTAAAAATACTCGTGGCCTGAACCTCCAAGTTTCCTATTGATTTCACCAGGAGCTTTCTCACGTACAAAGAGTTGGGAGCACCTGCCTACTGTTGTAAATATTGGCTTTAAATGCTTCATCACTTTCTTGCAAATCCTTGTCCGGGATCCTATTGTGCGTACATAGCACCCAGCCCTCCAGAGCTATCTATGATTGAACCCAGCAAATACAGCTGTTCATGCCGCTGATGAAATGTACTTAGAATTTGTCTCCCCAAAACAAACTATGGGAAGGGAGAAGATTTGTGTGTCTACAAAACCCTGACCTGAAGCAGTTTCTGACACAGGCAGCTGAACCCAAAGTGTTGTATTTATTCAGATCTCACCCATTTTTGAGACATGTTAGATTGCCAACACCACAGCCCCCCCAGATGCAGCCAGGAGACCGAGGCTGTGCCCTCCACCCTCTGCCATCCATCACCTGCTACCTCATCCAGCAACGGGGCTCTTTATTTATTTATTTTAGACACTGTGATTTATCTGGGGGCTTCCATGGAAACTGCATCAGTGATAAATGACAAAAGCTCAGCAGAGCTGAATGACGGAAAAGGAATTAGTTTGTGTGCCGCAGCCCCAAATCGACCACATTTTGTATCCCTTGTTTAGTTACTCACCTCAGCTCCAAGGACCTGGGGACGACACCAACAAGTGCATAATGTTTCAGTGTGAAGAGGCCGATTAGCCAGATCATAAGGAATAAARGCAGAAAAATAAACAACCATGCTGTTAGGTACAGAAGTTGTGCTCCATCGCCCTATAGCTGCAGGCTATAGTGACAGGCCACTTCTGTCCCACTGTGTTGGGTTGTGGAGACCTTCCTTAGATTATTTCTTGTCTTGCACAATCCTGTTAACTGCAGTATTTTGAGTAAGCGTAGAGGGGGATTTGCTGTGGGGCTTATGGTCCTTCTCGTAGCAATGTTGAGCATGCTGAAGAAAGAAGGCTGGGAATCCAGGGAAGACTCTCATCTGATTGCACTGAGATCCTGCGGTGCTCCAGCTCCCTGCTAACRTAGCTACCCCCAGCCCAGGTACTGGAGCATCCCTGTGGCCAGCATTGCAGCTTAGCTCAACCCTGTGATCCCAAGGAGCAGGGAACCTGCTGCTGCTGAACTGCCTTTCAGACAGAAGCTTCAGTTTCCTTTGCTCAGCTTGGGATGCTGATATTAATGCGATGCATCTCTGCCTTAATTCCATTGATGTCCTGCTACTGTCGACGTGCTGGGAAAAAAAAGAAAGTGATAGATGCTAGAAGAGTAGCAGCAGGTATTCCTACTGAATTGTGTGTATTCATCTTCTGATGGATTGAGACCAAATGAGGAGTAAAGAGAGATTATGTATCTGAGATGCATTAAAATTTCCAGCCCCCATCTATCACTATGAAATAGTGAGGTGCGAGCGACAGCCAAGCTGAGCCCAGAAGGACGAAGGCGCTGACCCAGGGCACAGGAGAGGACAGGGTCACCGCAGCCCTCGGTGCAGGGGCTGGCCGGTGGAAGCGGGGAGGGCACAGCACTGGTGAGCCAGCTGCTTCGCTCATCGCGTGTAGACTAAGGGAAGGGAAGAGAGTTGTCTCTGACACAAGATTTATGTTCTTTCTTTTCCTCTTGGGTGATAGTGCCTCTGGTTAGTTTGCGTTGCAGCAGTCAGGGATTTAAGAAACAAAAAGATCCATGTATTTTTCCTTGTTGCTACGTATGCCTTCTGTAGCAAAATATTTCTGTCTTGTTGCAAAGGCGCAGCATGGTCTTTCTGTGTGGAGAGCAGGGGAAGGCAGAGCTCTGATGTGGCTTTCACATCTGCTCCTTTAAAACATTGCCTCTGTTCTTTTCTTTTAAGACCCCAGCCTCACAACGTGTGCGGACCCCGGCGTGCCTCTCTTTGGGATGCAGAACAACTCCCAGGGCTACCAGGTACTGTCACRGCAGCGGGGTCCTCTCAGCTGCACCCCTGATACTTGCTGTAGTTAGTCCGTGTCTGAGTCCTTACATGGATGAATGTGTCTTCCGTGAGCAGGACATCCCGGCGTGCTCCATTAGACCTCAGAGTGCATTTGTACGGGATTAACTAGCAATGCATTATTTATGATATTAATTACAGTGCTAATTAATAGTTATTAGTGTAATTAGTATTCACATTGGAGACATAATTTCCATTCATTTTCAGACCAAATTCTGTAGGTGGTTTTCTTAATCTCAGCTCCCATACAGTACGAAATCAGTGGAAAGGAGAGAAAAAACGAAAGCAATTCCCTGGGGTGCTCCATCTCCAGCCCCCGCTGCTGTCCCTGCAGGTGCCTGTTCCCTGCTGTGATGGAGCCGGGCACGGGGCCAGGATAGTTGATTCCATGTGGCTACTCCTGCCCGAGCGGATCTTTCAGTTTTGCTGCTAATTAGTTATCTTAATCCGCGGTTTTAATGAATTAATTCTAGTTTTTATTTAATACTGAGACACCGTAACTCTGACTGTTGTAAGAGTTGCCAGTCTGAGAGCTGCACACCGTAGTGGAGCCACCTCAGGTGCTCACGCAAGGGACGAGGTGGTGGCTGAAGCAGAGAGTGTTACGGGGACATGGTGCCTTTGGATGTGGTACCCAGGGGACCACAGCGGCCGAGAGTCCAGGAGCGGCTGTGTGATAAAACCCAGCTGCAGGGTCAGCAAGGAGGTGGCCCACATGGTACAACCGTGCTAGGGAGGATGGGAAAGGTACTCAAAGCACTGCTTGGCAATTTTATTCCACTGCATTCTGGTTTTAAAGCAAATCCAGTTGCAATAATGGGGCTCGCAGCTGAACAGCATCATATCGCCAACCTGTCTGAAGCAGGGAGTGAGCTCCATTATACGATAAGGGTTTGGTTGAAATAATAATAATTTGGTTGAAACCAAATGCAAAAAAGTGGATAGTCTGCAAAATGTAAGCATACCTCAAAAACGTTGAAAAGTCAGTTTTCAGTTTTTGTGATCCTTTTTGCTATTCGCAATCCAAATTGGTATTTATAATATAGCTACAGGATGCGTGTTGATACTAGTTGTATTGAATATCCCTTTTGGCAAAAATTTCAGCCCATTCTAATAGCACCTATGTTTGATGCTGGCTTTGGGTGTATTTAAAAGACAAAGCAGCCTTGCCTCTATCASTAAAAGAAGCAACTCCCTTCACGGTTAAAGGCCACAGCTTTCCAGCGGCTCCGAGAGCTTTCTTGACACCAGACTCTGGCAGGGCGGTGAGGGCAGAGAGCAGGTGACTGCCCTCTCCAGCATATAGAAGATGGAAAACTATAGAAGTGCTTTTGTATTATAAGCATGGGTGAATCACATTGCACTGGAAAGTTCAGTGGTTTATCTCCTATTGTAACAGGTGGGAAGCATCATCTTTTTCAAGTGCCAGAAGGGATACCTGCTGCAGGGCTCCACCACCAGGACCTGCCTCCCCAACCTGACGTGGAGCGGCGTGCAGCCGGACTGCGTCCGTAAGTCTCGGGAGAGGTTTTGTCAAAGGAAAACTGGTGCCTTTAACCATGCTGTTGCCTTGTTTTGTTGCTGTGCTTCACTGTGCAAATTGGTGGCTCTGAAGAGCTGGAAATTTGGGGGGGAGCTCRGAGAAAACATATTCTTGAAGAAAAGGGAGATCACACAATCACTTCTCTCCTGACATGACTGCACCAGCAGCCACTTCTGATTTCGGATGAGATTTTTTACTTGTCCCTTCCTCAGAGACATAGTTTCAGGTGAGACTTTGTTTTGTGCTTCTGAAACCGCATTTGGTGGCTGAGATGTGAGCTCGCACTCCAGGGACCAAGGTTAACATTTAGCCAGAAGGGCTCTCCGGCAGAGCAGTGATTCTCCTCATCTTTAATAACGTGTTGCTCTTTCTTTTAAGCTGTCTATCATCTTTTCCCTGCTACACCAGAAGGAGTTTAATTTAATGTATTTAAGTGGTAATATCCATCATGGCCTCTGTATCATAAGTGTTAAAAAGCTTTTTCCTCTCCCTTGTGAGGTGGTTTATTGGTGAGATATCTTTCTGCTAACAAGCCCTGTAGGTGCTCGTTCTGCGAGCAGCCCAACCGGGGCACCTGCCTTTAAAAGCTCTTACACGTAGCGTCAGGGGAGAGGGGGGCGGCTGCTCTGGAAGGAGCTGCCTTTCCCCCCAGCCCATCTGGGTGGTGGGAGTGCGTCCCCAAATTCACAGGCTTCTCTCTGCTGAATTGGAAGACTGCAGGGATGCAGCAGCAGCTGTGGCTGTACGTGGGATTTTGCTCCTGGTGCTAGGTGCATTGAAGTAGAAGATGGTTTTGGCTTACCCCTGCCAGCAAGGACTACTGAGTTGTTGCCTGTAGATTTTGTGTAAAGCCTTCTCTATCCGCAGCGTGGAGTTGGGTGCAGTTACTGCTAATGAGTGCTGAACTGCTGCCTCCGAGCTGGGCTGTGGGCTCGCAGATGGGGCTCCCAGACCATGCAAGTTCGGGTTAGTCTTTCAGCTTTCTGGGTTTTATATTTCATCTTCTGTAAAACGAGGATGAAGATAATACCTCGTGAAGGCTGCGGAGGATTTGTTTTCATTCATGAGCAGTTTGAGAGCTACAGAAAGGGCAAACTTACAGTGTGGGTGAAAGGGAGCTTCCCGGCTCTGTGATTTATTCATTTTGTGTCATAACTTCTCAAGGAAAGTGGTGACACATTTACAACAGGACCTGATAAAGCGGTGCAGGCACATCTTTGCTCTGGTAGCAAGGAGCTGGGCAAGCTCAGCTTCGATTTCTGTGGCCAAATCCTGAAAGTTATTGAGCAATTATAGGAACTTATGACTATTGCACACTTCTGAGGACTGACTGTACGATCCTATGGACAGGTGGGTGCAAATTATTAGTAGGACAGTGGTCCTGTGAAGAGAGATTGTACAAAAACGGATCTGTAATGCACTCACTGGAATCACTGGCTTAACTTACTGGGTCTTGATGTCCTGTAAAGATAGTTTTCAGTCTGCAGATATGCCTGGGACACAGTTCTGGGGTAAGAGTTCAAAGCAAGAAGGAGGGTGTCTTTAGCATCATTTAGTTTTGACTTTTTTCCCTTAAAAGGTGGGGGATGGCAGAGCCTAATTTTCAGTTCATGGAAGCTGGAACCGAGTGAAGGATCCCCTGAGAGCTTTAGCCAGAAAGAGCAATCTAGCCAGTGAAGCACGGGAAGCGGTCTCATTAATTCATCTGGCTGGGAAAAATCCAGGCATGGTATTGTCTCCCTCAGTGAGCAGAGAAAGCTTTTGCTGAAAAAAGCTCTTCTAAGAGATTGCTGTCCTTGCTGACGACGTGGTGTCACTCTTCTGCCTTTCTGTGTACGATTGGATGGTGTCTCTCATCTCTGTTTTCCTTGTGCTTTTCAGCTCACCACTGTAAGCAGCCGGAGACCCCTTCCCACGCCAACGTCGGTGCTCTGGATTTGCCATCTCTGGGCTACACCTTGATCTATTCCTGTCAGAGTGGGTACTATCTCACCGGAGGTTCTGAGCATCGGACCTGCAAAGCAGATGGCAGCTGGACAGGAAAACCACCTATTTGCCTCGGTAAAAGCTCTGAGCAGCATGACCTTGGTTTCACGTTTGCCTACGCCTCTGCAGAGGGGAGCGTTGCAGCCCAAGAGAAAATAGCTATTCTCCTAGACCTACACGAGTGTGTTTGCATGGCTGAGCTGGCTGTAGAGACCACAGCTCTCACAGGGACCTGTGCAGCTCCCAGGGGAGAGGCAGCTGGGGGATTTTCTGCCTGATGGTTTGGATCTAGAAGCATCTGCACAAAGATTGTTCTTTACCTCACACACCTTTTACCTACCTCAAAGTCGTAGATCAGGAAAGCGTAGTGGTCTATTCTTGAAATAGAGCTTTGTGGCTCTCGTGCAGCATGGTAGCTCTCTCTGGACACTTTGGAGCAGGTGGCAGGGGAGGACAGTAAATGAAAGCTTTGTGCTGTTTCAGTGGGCTGGGCAGGAACCCGTCCAAAGCCCTTGTACACAGGGACGTGCAGCCACGTTACGTGTGTGTGAGCGATGCCAGCCAAAGGCTGTCCACTATTAGCACCAGCACAGTAGAAGTGTCTCAACAGCGTCAGGTGCCGCAGTATTCACCAGTGGTGGTTTGCCCCCTCTCTTTCAGCTGACGTCCGCCCCAGCGGAAGGCCGGTTGGCACCGCACGGGACCCACCGCTCGCCAAGGTGTCAGGTACCATAGCAGGGCTCGCTCTTCCGTGGGACACATTAGTGCTAGACCTGGACCTTACCAGGTCTATCCCCTCCTGTCCCTTCCCCAGGGCAGCCAGAAACCCAGCTGTTCCTTGCAGGTCTTGAAACTGCTGGGCTGGTGAAAGGAGCCCGCGTGCCCCATCCTGTTCATGCTTCGCTGGAGAATGGACAGGAGCCTTAAGGGAGTCAGGCACCAACATCCACTGCCCTCCCCAGGGCACTCTGGAGACTGGAGCCCTCTAGGATGTCTTACATTAGACCTTTTTTAAAAAAAATGGGGTTTGTTAGCTTTTCCTAAGAAATGATTTTGGGGGTTAGTTTGTTTTTAAAACTTTCGAGGTATTTTTTGTCAAAACAACAAAATTAGTCATCAGCTTGTTTGTTCTCCCCTCTTTGGCTTTTTACTCATGATAACACAGAGTGGGTGGGATTTGAGATATTTAAATACGTATTTGTGAATTCAAAGAAAGAAAGAAATTTGCTCTATTTTGATTTCTGAAAAATGGAAATAAATGGCAATGCTCTTGTTTTTCTGCATCCCCAATTGCTGTGGTTTCTAGTGCCTGCTGATGTGTTTGCAAGGAATTCCCTTTGGAAAGGCTCCTAYGAATACATGGGGAAAAAGCAGCCTGCGATGCTGTCTGTCACTAGCTTCGACCCTGCCACCAGTAAAGTCAATGCCACTCTGATAGACCACAGCGGCGTGGAGCTCCAGGTGTCTGGTGAGGGAGCTGACATGGCCATTTGTAGGGATTTACACTTGTCATAAGCGGTCTCACAGAGCGAGGGGCAGCGTGCTCTGCTGTATCAATGATGTTGATGTTCTGATAGAGCTTTACAGAACCACCCAGGTTTGAAGTCTCCAATCTCTGATTGGACCAAGACAAGCAAAATCATGTACCTGAGTTTGCTTTGACTCTACCTGAAAGGCAGCTGAACCCAGTCCATCGTCCATTCCCTGTGTGCTGGAGCGGTGGACTTGTAGTCCAAGGCAAACAAGATTAAAAGTTGTGAGTGCTCCTTGTCCCTGCCCTCCGTGGAGCACCRGGTTGTTACTGATCCAGCAACACAACCTAAGCATTAGCACTTGAGTCTCTTCCCACGTGCAAAATGTCTTCAATATCCTTGGGGGTGGACATGGGATTGTGTGTTTGCAGTGTGTTTCCCACTGCGTCCTACTGATAGGATTGGTAGGAGGAATTGTGATTTCTCTACTCTCAGGTAGAAAGTTATTTACTTCAAACTCAAAGAGGGTCATTGTGGTCTAGTGATAAAAATTCACTTATTTTTCAGGCGTTTACAAGAAAGATGATGTGCACCTGCTTCTCCAGGTTTACCAGATAACGGGGCCAGTGGAGATCTTTGTCAACAAGTTCAAAAACGATAAATGGGCTCTAGATGGACATGTAAGTGCACGGGCACCTCATACGCAAAGTCCACCCACACAACTCCTCCTGTTGCTATCACAACCCCAGCTTTTTTCTCGCTGAAGCTGAGGGAATAACTCCCTTAGCWG
>JAYKAV010002766.1:1458202-1536534 GCA_035582835.1 Phoebastria nigripes | reverse complement strand
CWGCTATCTTCCAGTCACCTGCTTGCTTGAAGGGGACKTAAGGCATTCTTCCAGCATGTGAGATAACATTACATGACGGTTGGCTCTTCCGTGCTTCCTTGCAGCTGTATGGGGTTTTTTATTGCCCTATGGTTTTAAATCTGTAAGTCTTCCAGATAACACTAAAGGAGAAACCAACATGATTAATTCTATTTTAACATTTTATATCTGTTAAACATCAAGCTAGAAGAGCTAGTCTTCCCCTATGGAGTCAACTTCTCACCCCGGTTTCTGTGTCTGGTAACTTCCCATGCCCCTAAGAGATCCACTGGAGCTTAGAAGAAACATGCGTCTGATTTACCCATGGCCAGTTGTAGCCCAGAGCCTTCGCTATCCCTGTTGAATCAGCAACGGGTTCTGTAGTTTATTGCAAACAAGATTTTTTTTTTTTTTTTCTTCTTTTCTTCCTCCTTTGAGATGTGAGAGTCTTAACAAGTTGTTGGGCAGTCAGGCTTCTTAAAATGCCACGATTTTCTGGGGAATTGAATCAAATCAATGCTGTGCATGAACTTGAAAGAGGCTGTGACAAGATGGGTGCTAAAATCCCAGGGAAGCGTTGAACACATCTGTTGATCTCTGCTCTCCTGTCATTGCAGGTCTCATCAGAGTCATCAAGTGGCACGTTTGTGTACCAGGGCTTTGTGCGTGGCAAAGGCTTCGGGCAGTTTGGCCTTCAGAGACTTGGTAAAGTCCCCCTGATTACTACTTTTTCCCTTGATTGCTAAAAGCTAGATTTTGGTGGTAGTGGAGGTTTTCAAACAGGAAACATTTCTCCGGTCCCTGGCTTTAATTTTCAACCCTGCCAGACCAGATCTTTGTAGGTGTTTTTGAACCATCAGGTTTAACCTTACCCTTTCCAGCTCCTCTCTGCGCATGATTTATAAGAGAGCTTGCAAAACCCAAACTAGCCACTGGGGTAGAGAAGTCGGGTGCCCTCAAATCTCTGTACCCCAGGGGTGTGGGAGATGGTGGCATCTGAAACAGCTTCTGTTCCTTCACGTTTGAGGCAGAGCAGTGCCATGCTGCATGGGGAGGAGGGGGTCCCCATTGCCTGGCAGCTCTTCCACCCTGCGCGTTGCTCCTTTCTCATCTCCAATTCCTCCCTGTATGATGGATGCAGCTGCTCTGCCCTGGCTTGTGTTTAAACACTATGTACGTTGAACACTGGATATTCTGGCAAGGGGGGCTAAACCCATCCTCAGTGTAAGATTTGTGGGAGACGAACAACACTAGAACAAAATTTTTAATTTGGGAACAAAGTGAGGCATTTAAATAAACRGGTTTCTGCTCAAAGACAGAAAGAGTTTGGAGCCACAAATAGCACCTGGACACTTCTTTTCTCCATGTTACTAGATGTCTGACCTAAAAGCCCAAGTCCCATTGCTACCACAAAAAGTGTTTCCACCTCACTTTCAGAAATCACAGAGGCACTTGGGAGCTTAGACAACCCAAGGTCTAAGCTCCTAAATATCTCTTAAAATGTGGCTTGAGCTCTTCAATCTCTTAGGATTTTTGGAATCTGACCCTGGAGTCTTGTCACCTTTATGGAGAATAAGATGCTCATTATTGCAGCCTTTGAAAGTCTCCCTTAAAGCCTAACTTTAAGCATCCAAGTTTGAGTATTTTGGTAAGATAAATCTATTTACATCTCTCTTTAATTGCAYTTCTAAATAAATGATGATGTCTAAGCTAGGCTAGATCTCCAAACCATTCTTGGTACAGCTCAGAAAGTTTTGATTACCTTTTACAGCAACGCTTGTAACCATCTTGTTTTGTTGTTGAGGATGTAACCTGTAACTCAAGCAAACCCCACTTCCCACAGCGGTGTTTTGAAATGTGTTTATTTCTGCTGTGTTTCAGACATCAGCATGATGGAAAATGATCCAGAATCAATAGGACACCATTTTGCATCAAACAGCAGTTCTGTGGCAGCTGCCATTCTTGTGCCTTTCATAGCCCTGATTATTGCAGGGTTTGTGCTTTATCTCTACAAACACAGGTGGGTTTCAGGAATGATGCCAGTAGGTGAAACAAAATCAGGGGGCTGACAGAAGTATTTGTGAGCTTGACTTAAAAGCACTCCCCCTAGACCTGGTTTCTCGTTTAATTCAGAATAAAATTCAGAAAAAAATAATGGAGCAAGCATGTGTGGAGGGGCGAGGGTGTTAGGAGAAGAGAGTGTTGAGGGCTTTTATGACCATTAATAAGATTTGTGGCAACATTAAGTAGGATAAGGCAAAGTAAATTCCATACTTCAGCGTTCAAGCTGGCTTTGYATATGTTGTAAATTAGTTATTTCTCCTGATCAATGCATTGCTGTGGAAATGTTGCTGTACTGCAAGCATTGTGCAGACTGGCCGCTCTGCCAAGGGAGCATGCTTAGGGCTATAGCAAAGCCCAGGGAGCTGCCTGTGCTACAAATCTATAGTAAGATTTTTCTGTAGATCCCTTCTGCCTTGTCCCCAGGTGTCTACCCTCTTCAAAAACAGCTTTTTCCTTTCCACTGACTTCTTGTCAGGGCTATTCAGCTGGCTACAGCAGGAGTAGCCATGACCTCTCTGGATTTTCTCTCCGACATCCTGCAGGAGAAGACCAAAAGTCCCATTCAATGGCTACGCCGGCCATGAAAACACCAACGTCCGAGCAACGTTTGAAAATCCTATGTATGACCGAAACCTGCAGCCCACGGACATCATGGCCAACGAGACGGAGTTCACAGTCAGCACTGTGTGCACAGCTGTATAGCACCCGTCCCCTCTGCGGTGAGTGGGCAGAAAGGGAGCACAATAGTGGGACAGTGCCACCGCTCTCCTCGTGTTTGTCACTTGTAAAATGCTGGGTCGAAGCAGTGGTTCAAAGGAGCACCCAGAGCGGTTCGGATTATCCAGGAGATCATCTCTGCCCAGGGCAAGACCCAAACCAGCATCCCTCTCTCTGAGTGTCAGGTGCTCACTGCCAGTTGGGGCAGGACCTCTTGGGGACCAGTGGCAAAGCAAATCCAAATAGCCCTGTGGTGAGAACAGTCACCAGGTGAAGGGAAAAATGAGTCACTGTGTGACTCCAGACAGGGTGCTTTGCACAGTGATCAGAGGYGGGTGAAGCAAGGAGTTTAAAAGTTTTACTGCACAGGCGCAGAGAAATAACTTAGTGTTGCAAACAAAAGCACCCTATGGACTTCAAGAGTTCTTCTAGACTGGAACATTCTGAGTTTGAGATAATGAAGCCATTGCAGGCTTCCCCAGCATTTCTGTGTGTAATAACAAACTGTTACCTTCTCTCTGTCCCTTCTTTTGCCATTGTCCCAGATTCCTCCGGGGTCGGTGTGTAGTGGATGATTGTGTTTCACCTCACTAGTCTTCATCCATTCCCTCCCCATCTCCCTCCTCCCAACCTTGTCGAGGCTGTGGAGAAGCTGCTACACCTTGTTGGACTTTGCGTTAACTCCTGAGAGACTGCTGGGTTGTCCTCTGTCGTCCTCACCCACCCTCTCCATCCTGCCGTGGATAATGAAGCCAACCAAAGGTCTGCTCCGGCACAGCTCCTCTCTCCCACCCTGCCGGTGGGTCTCAGCCCGACGTCAAGACCTGCGGAAGTGGAGGACCTGGGAGGCGAGGTGATGGGAAGGCTTTTACAACCTGCCCTTGGTTACGTGTTCTTGGAGGGAGCAGTGGGGTATGTGGGGTCCCGCTAACTGCCCCCCACTTTTGGGAAGAGCTTGGACAACATAGAGGCAAAAGCAGGTTGCACTGCACAAGGTGCTGACTGGGGTTAATGGAAAATACCAGTATGGGACAGGATGAGTACTTGCTTTGTCTTTATTTGGTTTTGTGGGTTATTTCTTTGTTGTTTTTTCTAACCCAGGGCTTTTGTGGAGGAAGAGTTTTCAAAAGGGACCTTTTCAATGAGAAAAGCAAAACTGCAAGCTTTTCTCCTCTTCCCTGTATTTAATTTTCCTTTGGGCATTCTTGCTGGGTCTCTTCTGCCCCGTGTTCCTCTCAGGCAGCTCTCAGGGCTGGTAAGGAAATGTCCCCCCATCTCTGGCCCTCTCCCAGCAGCTGCCGATTTTAGCTGTGTCCAAACACCCTGATCAGGAAATTGCTGACAGACACGCAGGGACAAAAACTTCTTTAAAAAGAACTCTAACAAATGCTGATTTCCCCCCAATAGCATTCAAAAGCCTTTGCCCTTTCCATATTGATCCTCCAAGTGGCAATGCAATAAGAGTTTTAATTTCTATCCAAAGCTGTTGCCTTTATTTCCCAGGGGCAGAAAGGTTGCCCTGGCTTTCATGAGAGCAGATAAGGCGGCTTGACATTTTTCCTCCCTTATAAGAGAATGATGCTTTTGTGATGACACTGTACTCCTCTAATAAAGAGGAGAGCTGCTCTTGTTGATTCAGGGGTTTAGTCTGTTTGGTTTGAGTCGCTGTTTCTTAGGCCAGGCTGGAGTCAAGGAACGCAACAGTGACATTTTACCAACTGTAAGTCAAGTGAAATACGGCTGATGTAGAGCAGTATGTGTCAGTGAAGCAGCTGCTTCTTACAGAAGACTTGAAGGGAAAACAATTAAAACAAATGGGGTGGTGTTTGCATCCATGCTTGCATTGAAACGCTGGCTTTGCCCTACTTAATGTCAGCTGAGGTTTTGTCTAATGAAAACCACAGGGTAGGGTTTTTTCTGTTTTGTTTATTCTTTTACTCTGTGTGTGTGTGCGCGTGTGTGTATATATAAAAATACATATTTTTGCTTTTACTTCTGTCTCTTATTCAGCACTCTTAGAGTAAGCAGCGTTCTACAGTCTAATTGCTGAACAGCCAGCCTGCCAAAAAATGCCATCTCTGCTCCCCAAAGCATGCAAAGGTGCTCTGATTTGTTCCYGAGAGGTGGGTGCAAGCGCATGCCCGAGCCAGAGCCCTGATCCCACACGGGCAGAAGTCAGCGAGGTGCTGCCCGCATGGAGGTGGGCACACAGGTAGCTCAGGGCCAGTGCTGGACCGTTGGAGAGCGTGTCCTGCAGCAAGCTGCGCTCCCAGCTCACCAAGTACACAGACAGGCAGAGATGGTTTCACTTTCCAGCTGGTTGTGGGACTTAAATTCCCGGGGGTAGCCAGGCCGGGCTGGCAGCGGTGCCTGCCCCTCTCTGGGCGCCTCCAGCTTGCAGGACACGGACCCTGGAGCAAGCTGAAGGGTAGGTGAGAAGAGGGGACCCCGACCGGGCTGCGGTGGCCCTCGGGTCTGGGGCCAAGGCCCGTCTCCCCTCCAATTCATCAGTTGAGCGGCTGGGGTGAAGGCAGGGAGCTGCCTCCGCTGTACACTGGTGTAACAGGACCAGGGTATTCCCCTGGTTCCTTTGCTTGCGTCTGCAAGTAGACAGCTGGTTCCTACCTTCAGGTCTGCTTTCCTGGCCCATACTTGATTCTAAGGGTCCCTTCCAACCTAAATTATTCTGTGATTCGTGCCCTTGGCCAAACCCCCAGCCCATTCTCCTGGCCTTTGTCCAGCCCCCGTAACGCAGCCAAGGGACCACGCTCCCTTGCGTAGCAGACCCCGAAGGCAGCACCATTTTGCGGTCCCTGGTGCTCTAGTGCCAACGATCGCAGTATCCTGGCTCCTCGTTTGGTACCCAAAACTCGAACACCTCGCAGTATCCCACATCAGCAGAGCTTGAATCTTTTCAGCCTCCTGTCACTGAGCTCAAGAAAAACCTCTCTCGGCTGTGACCGGTGCCGAGCCCCGGGCACGCACCGAGCAGGCTGGGCAAAGTGGGCAGGGATGTACGCACACACGCACGCAGCAACAGCAGAGCCCACGTCTGCTTTTCAGACCTTTCTGAATCCCGCTCAATCAATGGAATAGCCAGGAGAAGCTTGTGTCAAGGTGTGTAAAATGAACCCGAGATATTTTAGCACCAAGGCAGGGAGAAGGGAGGCTCTACTTAAACAAGACTTGCTGCTTTCAACCTATGAAGTACCATTTTCTGCTGTTGCCCAAGCAACAAAGGAAGTGGAGGGGGTGTTGTCCCATTTTTTTGCAAGCTGGCTGGGATCTGATACATGACATTCTCCATTCTTGTGCCCAGAGGACTTGCATTATGTTTAAAAAAAAAAAAAAAAAAAAAAAAAAAAAAAAAAAAAAAAAAAAAAAAAAAAAAAAAAAAAAAAAAAAAAAAAAAAAAAANAAAAAAAAAAAAGAAAGAAAAAAAGAAAAAATGAAAAAAAAAATCCCTCTTTTGTACAGAGATATATTTTTATGAATCAAAAGTTTGTACAGTTAAAACACAATGTAAATGTTTTTTCATTATTGTAGTAAACAGTAGTGGAAGATCAGCTTTTTTTTGTAAATGTAATAAAATGTATAAATATGGTTTACATAAAAGTGTAAATATGTAATCTATACATACACTTGGCTTGTCTGCAGTATATACAATTTAATTTATCTGTCTCTGTATATGAGGCTTTCCATTGTGTCCAGGCATACTTTACTGAATTTGAAAGCTATTTTAAATTTTTGAATTAAAATAAAATATAAATTTTTGCATTGCTTTTCTTACATTTTTCTGGTGCCTTTTTCATGAGCTGCCAAAGGTTTCTTCTAGGATCCTCCGGATGCCGACCTGCACACGCGCACATGTGGGCGCGAGGACGGCAGGGACAAGCCTGCGCCCCCGGGCTGGAGGCTCCTGACCCTCGCGTTTGGCCTCGTGCCCCAGCTGCTCGGAAGCACGTCCCGGCTCTCGCGAAGGCACAGCAGCAGTAAATAGTGGAGGACTCAGGCAAGACCAAACCCCTTTCCCCATCGCCAGGCTTTTCCCTCCTGCCCCAGGGAGCCCATGCCACGCGGTGCCCTGGGGAGACAGCCCCGATCTGGATGCGGTCTGCGCTGCATGGCCGGCAGCAGGCTCATCCGCAGGGAGCTAAACCAAGCCGACATCTGTCTGCCGTCCCCTTCGGTGCCCTCCTCTCTTCTCGCTTGCTCTGCACTAATGGGATGTGATGTTATTCCAGCTGCGGTCCCACCCCTCCAGCCAGGAGTCGACGCTTGGTCTGCTAGGGAGCTCACGGATCCTCTGTCACGGCAGATCAGCAGAGCCCCTTTGAAAACAGGTACTTAAACAAGATCCTCAGAGACAAACAAAACTCWTGAAATTGTGATTTATTTCTCAACATTGCTACTGAAAAAAAAAGAGCATAACTGCCCAAAGTGAGACCAACTGCTGGTAATGTCTCTCTTGACCCAGGTCTGGGGCTGAGCATTGCTTTTTAAGTYGGAAATTAATTTGGCAGAGAATTTTCTAGTTGGAAAGGGACRTTGAATATGATGTTACATGTCTCCTGTCATGCTTTCCGAGAGTATCTGAGATTGCTGAATTTTTCAGTGATAAATAGGCGCATTTTCATTTCTGGTTTCCTCAGTGGAGTTTGTCGACATGATTTTGCTCCGACCTGGATTAAGCTTTGCCGTAGGGGTTCCCGCGCCGGTGGTTTTCCTACTGCAACGTTGGCTCAAGTATAACACTTTCTTCTACCGAGCAGGGCAGACATCACCTCGCTGCRGCCCAGATAGGAAGCATCAGCTTCTGATGATAGTCAGAAGGGAGCATAAAGCATCGCGCGGCCRTCCCCGCGCAGCTCGACGCCCGAAACAGGCATGCCGGGTAGGGTCGTGGAGCTCTCGGTGGCCCAGTGCTCCCTCCACGCCTGAGGTCAGGAAGGTGGGAATGATGCTGCTTAGAGTGACACCACGGGGTGACAACCCYGGGCCCCCGTCCTCCTCCGGTCCCTTCTCCCCTCCTCTGGCTGGGACTCCAAGTGAGATGTTTTGGAGCTTAAAAGCTAAGGCTGTAAAATGAGACATCTGCAACAGGGCAAAACTTTAATCTGTTCAAGCCCTAGAGAAAGGCGCAGCCAGACAGCAAATTAGTTGTTTAACTGCTGTGGTAATCAGCCTGGAAGAAAGAGCTCCATGCCTCTGCCAAAATGGTGCAGTCCATCAGTCCTTAGGACCATGTTAAAAAGCTGCTCGTTGAGTCATTGCAGTTCCCACGTGAGACGTTCCCACTTCTCCGCCTCATCCGTGCAGGCGGCGGTTCCTCCCCAGCTGCCGGGGCAGGGCCAGCAGCAGCCTCCTCGCTCAAGCCCAGGTCCACGTGGTCCAGGAAGTAATTACTGTCACTGCACCCTCCCAGAACACTGAGCTAATTCCCCTCTGTAGGCAGAATTGATTATTTTGCTTTCCCAGCAGGTTTTTATCAGGCCTAGTCAGCTCTGTCGAGGGAGGCAGAAAAACCATGCCCGTCGCAGAGCGAGGCTGCGAGCGGAGCTCTGCGTGGTGGGAGGTGGGGTAACGGGGTCCGCAGAGCCCCCCCATCCCCATCTTCTCACGCTCCCTCCAAGCCCTGCGCTCTAGCGTTTCTGCTCCAGGATGCCCCAATTTGCTTTAATATTAGGTTGCTTTCTCTGCTCAATGCCTCCTCTCTCCCCCTTGCCGATGACTGACTGTAATTAGCTTGCGTCTCGGCACCAATTGACAAAATTCGTTTTTAAAATAAAGGGCGTTACATGGTCTTTGATGTCCTGCTGCTGCTTCTGCTCTGCCCACGCCAGCTTTGCTGATGCGAGTTTGATGCTCTCTCTGTGGCTTTCACGTTGCCTTTTATTTGTCTCTTCCAGATCACAGACACCTTATCTTTTTGGKTTTGTTCCCATCTTGTCTGGCCTCAGCTGGTTTACTTGAAATAAGGTCGGCAGGGAAGGCGGTAGGACGGAGCTGAGTGTTTTTGGGAGGTTTCAGCAGACTGTGCCACGTGTCGGGCTGTGCTGGAGTTTGGTACAGGTCATGGCATGATGAGGCTGAGATGTGTTTTGCTTTGAATTTTGGGGCAGCGGTAGTGTTCCTGTTGTATTTAAGAGGACACCGATGGAGGAAAGATCGTCCCAACCTCTTGGAGCTCCACAGAGCTGGTAGATTATTGTTGGTCCTTTCTGCTTCTAGTTCACAAGGGTGGCCTCCTTGTTTAGATCCGTCGGAGACCGGCTGGCCCTGGCTGCAGGCTCAGCTCATGGCTTTTGGGTGTTTAGTGCTGCTGTTAGAGGTGGTAATTCTTCAGTTTCCAAGCATTGTATTGCTACTGGGTTTTGGCACTGGAGTCTTCTGTAAAGGGGTTTAGTGTCCTCCGTAAGGTACATCCTCTGGGGTTCTTGCTGGCGTTCTCAGCATGCAAACGAGGACCGTGGGGCTGCTCAGCCCTGGGTCCCATAGCACTAGGCATGGTATGAATGTGTGGCAGGTCTCCGGTCGCTGCCTTGATGCCCGGCAGTGTCATACATAACCCCGTGGTCCTTTCCAGCCGCTCGTCCTAAATCAGCCAGTCACGAAGGAAAGGACAGAAGATGAAGGTGCATGGAAAAGCAAATGTCCCAGGGGGAGAGGGCTGTGATGCCCTCCCATCTCTCGGGGCTCCCAAACCCTCTGTAGACAGTCCCCTGAGAAATAAATAACATTTAAACTACATTGGCACGTCTAACCCCTTCCAAGAGGTACTAATTTAGCCAGTACAATAAGCATTTGCAGAGCTAATTAACAGCAATTTATATCAATGTTCTGTAAATGAGTGATTAACTCTTTGGGGTGTCCCATACGTACAATCCACCCGCGGCTCTGGCTCCCTTTGCTTTTTGGCAGAACTTCGACTGAAGAAAGAAAATATTTAAACTAATTGTTTCAATTAGATAAAGCAGCCACCCTGCCCCCTGTGTAGTTCTGCCTCCAGCCTTGCTCTGCACAAGGAGGTTGTGGTGGTATTTATTTATAGATATTTATAGATTTATTGATAGAAGTTGCTGGCTCTGGGGGTCCGTAGACGTGTGGTTGCACGCCTGTATCCCCATCAGCATCCGCTGCGTGAGCACCGGGGCAAGTGCCTGGGCAGGGCAGGCTCTTCCTCCTCGCCCCACGGCTGACGTGCTGGGAGGAAGGAGGGAGCCTCCCCGGCAGTGCCGCTGTCTGAGCGAATTACGGCACTGATTTCACTCCACAGCACTCGACAGAGCACCTGGAAATGCATTTGTCACTGGAGAAAGGAAGATACCAAGTGAGGTGAGTAATGAAATGCTGGAATAATTAACTGCAGAGGTAAATCAGCCGGCAACGAGGAGCGGGCGCCGGAGGCTTGGAGGAGGGCTGGGGGTGGGCTCCATGTGCCAGATGTCAGGGCTGAGGCTGGCTGGGACACGGGTACTTCAGTGGGACAGAGGCCACGCGTGGCCATCCCGTGCAGGGGCGGCTGGAGCAGCGGCTCTCACTGGCCAAGGCTGTGGCTCTGCCTCTCGCTCCACGTGCTTTTTCCTCACCTTTGCCTCTATCCTGGTTACCATCCCAGACCAGACTGTCACAATCTGGACAGTGTGTCCTGTCTCCGCCGACTTGTGGTTTCACAACATGTGTAGGTTTGGGGTCAAACAGTTTGGTGCTAAAGCTCTTGATGAATTTACCCCAAGCCAGCTTATCCAGGGAGACCTGCAGCTTCTTGGACAGAGGGGAAAAAATGTTGTGTCCATCCGCTTGAGAGAGAAAGGGAGAGAAACCCCTGAGCCTACGTAAATGAGCCAGCAGTTCAGGGATCCAAAAGCTGGGGGCTCTGGTGGGATCTCCCGGCAATGAGTAGCCCATGAGCATCACTGCGCCCGTGGCTGAGCAGCAGCCGCCCCCCATCCACCCTCCTCTGCCCCACRGGGCAGTTCGCTTCCTCCCACAGTGATCTGAGATAAATCTGATCACACTGCCAAGGGAGTCACTAACACAATTTAAAGTCCAGGGAAAGCTTTCAATTGATTGTAAGGGGATTTCAGTTGGACCCTGGAGCTGAAATCTGTCCCTGTGCGGAGCCCTTGCCCAGGGCCCGTACACCGCTCCGGGCCTGATCAGCCTGTGTAAGATACGGAGAGATGAAAAAGGTTTTGTGGGTTGTATCTGTCTAATGACCACTTACATGTGAGAGAAACTGCAGCCCTGATGTTGCCTGATTACTCAGGTAACATTGACTTCAGATTGTTCCAGTTTTCCTCCCCAGTTTTTAAATTCCATTGTAAGGATCGCACTTCGTACATCACTCTCTCCAGGCTTGCTCACGCTCTTCATCTCCCACAAACGAGAAGTTTAAACCTATTCCTGAAAAAAAAACCCAGCAGAAATTCTCGCACAGAGCTAATGCGTTGTTTGGGTGTTTGCTGCTGGGAAGTGCCGGAGTATTTGGGAAGCTGGATGAAAGGCGCAGGTTGGTTCCTGCCGTCGGGTCTCGCCGGAGGATGCAGGAGACGACGCTGCTGGCAGTCAGGCTCTGACCACGCRTGCAGCCGAGCCAGGCAGAAGGAGCGATGGCTTTCACAGCTCTGTCGAAGCACCTGCGTGACTGTGCAGGGACTTCGCTGGACTGGAGTCAAAGCTGATCTTCCCAGTGCTTCTCCCAGAGCAGATGCAGCCGAATCTCCCTGCGGAGCCGCCTTTCAGCCCTGCCTTCCCCGGGCAGCCGCAGCCCCTGCGGGCGAGTTGCGTTTGCCTAACAAAAACTTAGTTCACAGACCAGGCAATAGTAGAGCTAAGGAATAATTCACAAGGAATAATTTACAGCTGATTTAGCTCCCTTTCTCTTTCAAGAGAATACCCAGCAGTGGGTTGCAATTTCCTTTAATTTTCTTTCATTATTGAAAGGGGTTGACAAATACATTTAAGTCATGATCAGGTCTGGCTCTCTGCTAGATTTCATTACCAGCTCTGTGTTAACAAAACACATGCTTTGCTGTGGCCGGAGCACATCCGCTGGGTGCTGTTTCCATGCCCTTACTGAATCGCTGCAAAACTACCCCCACTGCGAGTATCCCTGATGCATCATGTTTGGAAAATACTCAGTAAATTCATCTTGGTTCTTCCTAATAGTCAAAGTGAGTTAATATCTGTTTTCTTCCTAATTCAAATGGCTGTTCCTGAAAATGCGTGTCAAGACCAGGATCATAAATTATTATGCGCAGAGAAACGGCGATGGGGTTTGATGCTTGACCCGCTGCCGGGCGTTTAGCCTGGCACATGGAGTTTCCCGGTTGAGATGCAAGTTTTTCCACCTCCGGGACTGAACCGCCCGCAGCGCTCGGTGGGCTTCACCTCGCGATCGGACGGCACCGCAGGCACAAGCGCTGGCTTTGGGCTCGGTGTGACTCCGTTCTTGTCGAGCTGATGGGTACTGTGGGTAAGCGCTGGTGTCTCTGCTGTCGGTCCGGTTCCTGAGACACTTCTCTTTCCCCTCACCAGCTTTAGCATCCAGACACGGGCTCTGCCCGCTGCCGCGTCCTTTCACAAGTGAGGTGGTTCTGCCCAAATGTGTCGCTTCCAACAAGACAACCCCACCGGAGGGCTAAATTGCTGAGTCTCTGCRCTCAACCTTCCTCATTGCATTATCACAGCTGGATGTCCTACAGAAAACTGCTCAGCCGCCCTCTTTGGCTTGTCTCCTAAAGGTCGGAAACAATCGGCTTTTCTGGTGTGCTGACAGTGATAAAATAATAATACTAAAATAAAATGGCTTTCTGAGACTGGGAATAATTCTCAGTCTGCTGGGGCTGTAACAATAGAGATGGAGATCACAAAGTAGCTGTGGGACGGCTGCCGCAGATCAGCTTTTCTCATCTTTGCGTGTTCCCTCGCAGGGCGGTGAGGTGGCCTCGGCTGTCAGAGATGCGTAAAATCGGGTAACGCTGCTCCACCACGAGATCCAGAGCTCAGCCAAGCATTTTAACTCTTTCAGAGATGGTGGGAGCTACAGGATTCGGCTTCCCTGGACATCGAGTCTCTCGTTTACAACTTGACCTGGCCAGACTAGGAAAACTGAGCATGGTTTTAACATGCTTGATAGCTTTCTAAAGTTCTGTAGCTGCCCAGGGTTTTGCACCTGGGCTTTTGGGTGCTCTTGGCTGGGGGATTTGAAAACCTTGGAAGAGGTTGGAATGGAAAAACTGACGGTAAAGAGCCTTTGAAGCCATGGTTTGGCAGATTGGGGAGCAGTAAAGGCCCTTAGAAGTTACTAGAGTTATTTGGGAGGCTGGGAAAGTGAGGAGCRTGAGGGTCTTGCCAAAGGGATGCAGAGAGCTGGTAGCAAAGTCAGAAGTGGTTCCCGGGACTTGAGTTGCAGTGGATTACGCTGCGTCGTCTTGAGCTACGCTGGGGCCTTGGGATAAATGTGCTTGGTTTTATCTCCTAGGCAGATGCTGAGATTGTACAAATGCTTCCCATCCTCATCTGAACAGATGAGTGATATAAAATCCATCACAGGGGGCTGTTAGGTGAGCAGCAACCACAGTAAATCTGCGCCTAAATAAAAAAACCAAGTATGACATATTTTTGTATTATTTAGCTGAGATTTTGCATCTCGGGGGGTGGGGGGGCRCAGCAGCCAGGATGCCTCTTTCCTTCAGAAATGTTCCAAGCACTAAAAGGAGAATTTATAGTTCAGCGCTAGGGGGGAAATGCATAATTCATTTTCCAGACTTCGGAAGATCAAAAAAAGAAAAGAAAGAAGAAAAAAAAAAATTGGTATTTCATTTGTACTTGCAGTTACAGACGAGGCCCCTACAGCCTGCCCAGCTGGGGCTGAGGGTGCAGGAAGCATTTACCTGCTGGGGAGTTACGCAGGGCTGTAATGCAGCATCGCTGTAATTCAGCATCGCCGTGCAGGTGTTTGTCGGAGCGGGGAAGAAGCTGGGGTTTATTTGCGGCTGTGAGTTCGGCACACGAAAATCCCCTGGCCGGGGCGGGGGGGTTGAAAATAACGGCTCAGGGCAGGACTGGCTTCACTTGCTGCCTGGCAAAAGGTTGTGTTTCGGCGGTGGGCAGAGCGATCCCAGGGGAATCCTCCAGCCAGCCTCGGCAGCGCCCTGTCCTCATTAGCCAAATAGGTGTAAAGTRCTTGGATTTAAGATGCTGTATGACAGTAAAGTGCTATTAGTGTGTAAAAGAAACTGTTTTAGTTATGCCAGTAAAGAGAAAATTATTCCCCTTGTAGACAGGTGAGATAATTAATCATTATCATCTTACTGTTACGCTTAATATTCCAGGGCTGTGCGGGTACCCTGGTTAGGGACCGTAGCCTGTATCAGCCAGCCTTTGACAGCAGCACCTTTCCTCGGCGCTGATGAAGCTGCCTCCTCTGCCAGCCTCTCTGCTCCCCGCTGCGGCTGGCAGTGAACTGGCGGAGGAGTTAAGGGCAGCGCGGCTGAGCCGGCTCCCTCTGCACCAGCGGGTCCAGGTGTCCCGGGGGAGCTTTACCCAGGTCCAGGGAGCACCACAGCCACGAGCAAATCCTTTCCCCTCCATGCTGGGAGCGGCTGTTCCACTGCACAGAAAACTTGGGGTCGTTCCCAAAGAAAAAAACAGAAAATAAGGTGGGGGTTGTTCCCAAGGCTTTGCCCAAGCCCCCAGCCGGTTTGACCAGCTGCTGGAAGAGAGCGTTTGAAACCCTTGGTACGGTTGCTTTTCTTTTTCAAACCTGTGCCAGTCTTCCCTTGCTCTGAGATTTACGTTTTAGCCTGCCCTTCATTGTTGAAAAATCCTCATTAGGATATAAAATAGCAAAACAAAGCCACCAAACCATCAGAGAAAAACAAAGATAAGCTTGGAAAGGCGGGATTCAGGGGCAGTGAAAACCCCTGAGCAGGAGGAACCACAGAACCGGGCGTGCTGTAGCTCCCCGGCTGCCGGGAGCGCTCAGCCCGGATGGGGCATCGGCAGCGTGTGCTGGCCCTTCTCGTGCCATGCAGAAAACCGAAGCTCCAAYGCTTGGTTCTTTCAGATGCTTTTTTTTCTTTAGTTTTTTTACTTCTTATTTCTTCTCTGCTGCCATCCCAGTTTGATGTACCTCTGCTCAGTGCTGGGCTGGGAACAGAGCCAAGGGGAAGAGCTATCTTTTGCAGCTGGCATCAGTGTTGGTCCTTGGATAATTGCTGGCAAATGCACTTGCCTGAACTGACCAGGGGATTTTTTTTTTTTCTTCCTTTCTAGAAGCTGAAAATAGCAGCTTGCGATGAGAGAATTCAGCTTCTATTGATCCCAGAGCCTCAATTCTGCTCTCTAAATTCAGCATTCATAGCAAGATCTCTGTAAAACTTTGTGAAAAGTCAGCCTTTCTTTTTGGGATGCCTCGGGGTTTGCCCAGACCCATCGGGCTTCTGCCACCCTGGTACTGGGAGAGGAGAGGGTGGGCATCACTCTCTGCTTGCCCAGGCTGCGGGGGGGATTTCAACCTACAAAGGACCCTTCTTCATTCCATGGGAACCCTCAAGCTGTTCTGAGGGGCAGGAAATCCTCCTGGAAATGCCCTGGGATATAGGACTGTTAAAGTAGATAGACTTGCCAAGTTGGAGACAGTCTTTACTTTTCCCTCTTCGTCAAGCTACTTTATATTCTTAGTATTGACACATCCTTTTCCCCCACTCCAATCTAGCCTTAATCTTCAACTGTTAATCAGGCAAAGCACTGTGGCATGCTCTTCTGTAATTAAAGAATTAAAGCCATACCTGAAGAATGCAGATGTGATGGCAAAATTAAATTATTTAAATAAAGCTAGGCCATTAATTATGCATGTCCTTCAATCTTTCATCTCTTGATAAGCTCCAGCAGCTTTTGGAAGGAGGAAAAAAAAGAAGTTTAAAAGTCTGTGTGAATTAATGAAGCGTGAGAAGCCCGGTATGGGGAAGTGCAGCTGTTTAAATGCAGTTTGCAGTGGGGGCAGATTTCTTCACGTTCAGACCCACGTTAGGCTTTGGATGGCTCTTGGCAGAAAGGATGGGGGTAGTTGTGGACTACTGCAGTGTGTTTTGGGGGCTACCACGTACAGCCCGAACTTCCAGCCTCCACCCTCTCTGCAGGCAGCAGAGAGCCCTTCTCCGAGCATCTCTCCAGGCTCGGCTCCTGGAAGCTGGAGTAGAAAACAGGAACAAACCAGGCTTCTGGAGATGCGGCTGAAATAAATGGCGTGACAGCAGTAGTTCTGATCAAAGACAATGGGAAAACAAGAAGTGGCGGCGGGGCATGAATGACCAGATATTTCTCTCATTGTCAAGCGCCGATGCAGGTCCCTCCTGGCAGAGCTGGGCAGATACCTGCTCCCAGCACGGGTCTCCAGGCAACGGCCCTGGAGAAGCAAAAGGTGGCTTTGATCCACAGATGGACCTTCAGGCACATGCAGATCTTTGATCCGCAGCCCAGCCTCCAGACGGAGCCAACGGCTGCGGGAGCAGAGTGCCAGGTCCTGGCTTCTGGCCCGGGTCTGGGGCCACTTCTCAAGAGCATGGATCCAGGAATGGATAGTCAGACATGGGTGGTGGCTTTCATCCCAGAGCGAGCCTACAGGCATGTATAAACAGTAAGGAATGGCCTTCACACATGGTAAAATTCGTTTCAAGCCACAGGTTCCTCTGAACTTGTGTGATGCTCTGTGGCTGCAACCGGACAGTTGCAAGCGGTTCCTCTCCATCCACGAACGCGGCTGTGATTGCTGCCAGCTCCTAAGGTGAGGCAAGGGGGAAGAAATTAAATGCATTATTTCTGTTTTTAGGAAAATGGAGAGGATGTAAAAACTACCTCACAGCCTCTTTCTTACTGTTTACAATGAGCTGGAGGACAATTTAGTGCTTCTCTCTTCTCTAGAGAAGCAGAAAAAGTTGTGCTTTAGAGAATCCCGTCCCTTCTAGACCTGTCCAATCTGGAAGATGTTCTTTCCTGTCTCCAAGTTACAGCCTATAACTAATTCTTGCAGGGATTTTTTTTTTTTTTTACCTGCATCCAAAGCAGCTCGTTCTGGCTGTGGCTGGAGCCGGGGCTCGGGACTCCAGAGCTGCTGTGACCCTGCGTGTCAGCTCCTGTCCTCTGCCAGMCAGGGGCCATATTTTACTCGATTATTTCATTAACCTTTTCATTATTTCATAACCCTTTTGTTTTCTGATTAGAAAGAGCAAGTCCTCACCCACGCCCGCAGGGGTACCCAGCCCAGCTCTCCTGGCAGTTTGGTACATCAGCACTGGTAACCAGGTGTTGYGGTTTAACCCGGCAGGCAGCCAAACACCACACAGCTGCTCGCTTACTCCCCCCACTCAGTGGGATGGGGGAGAGAATCAGGGGAAAAAAAAGTAAAATTCGTAGATTGAGATAAATACAGTTTAATAGAACAGAAAAGGAAGAGAATAATAGTAATAATGGTAGAATATACAAAATGAGTGATGCACAATGCAATTGCTCACCACCCACCGACTGATACACAAACAGCCATCGCTACTTCCTGGACCATGCCTCTGATTTATATACTGAGCGTGACATCACGTGGTATGGAATACCCCGTTGGCCAGTTGGGCTGGCTGTCCCGGCTATGCTCCCTCCCAGCTTCTTGTGCACCTGGCAGAGCATGGGCAGCTGAGAAGTCCTTGACTAGTAGACTACTTAGCAACAACTAAAAACATGAGTGGGTTATCGACATTCTTTTCATGCTATATGCAAAACACAGACTAGGAAGAAAATTAACCCTATCCCAGCCGAAACCAGGACACCAGGAAAGACAGAGGTGAAGCGTGGGTGCTTACAGACCCACCTGAAGCTTTAAGAAGGAATTTGTGCTTGGTCACAATCTCTTTGGTACCACAGATGAGTATCTCCGTGGAGCAAGCGGTGGTTTCCAGCAGCCTGGAGCAAAAATGCGTTGCTGTTCCCAGGAGGGACCCAGCTTTTCTGGTGGGGCCTCAGACGGGGTTGTCACCTGGCTGGGGACAAGGTCAGCAATCCACACCAGTGCTGCCATAGCTGTGGGGCCAAATCCAGTCCTGCTTGCTCAGGCAGAGGGGTAAGTGTTTTAAGATAAGTTGTTTTCCACCCAAAGGCATGAAGGATGACACCAACTCAGCACAGCTTCAGCTCCATCCAGCTTTCAGGACACATCACGCTGGGACCAGCGACCGTCTTCACCRCAGCAACCAGGTACCTCTCCAGCTCTCTGGTGTGCGTGCAGGCGTTTCCCTTGCAGGTCCCGCGTGTCCACCCGTGGGACGTCCAACACCATCCAAACAAGCCAGTGAGCAGGAGCCGGTTCTGTCTCTATGGTCTTGGTCAGTGCAGATTAAGCAGCCACAGCCAGCAATGAATCTTAGCTGAGGAGATAAAGCAGCAGGGAGACTACTGGAATTCTTGCTTTATTGCATTTCATATTAATTAGCACCGATTATGCCCTGTTATTAAGAATGAAAAATTGGGCAAGGGAAATATTGCAGCTGAGATTCAAGATATCAATATAGGAAGCTTCAGCACTTGGGAGTCAAAATTAGGCATCACAAAATAATTACGTTATCGAGAGGGGCTGAGCCCCCCAGACAGAGGAATCCCACCCAGGCCCATCCCCAGCACATAACAGGGCATCCTGCCGCGTGAGGGATGGCAACCCTCAGTTACATCCCAGATCTGACTCAACCTCTCCTTAAAAACACCCAGTTACTCTCTCAGGCTAGTCCAAGAGGTTCTGGGACATGAGTTGCTGATGGGGACAGGAAGGAGGGAGAGGATGTTATTCCATAGGACAGGATTTTCATCATTAGTACAACCAGAGGAGCGTATCACTGATTACAAGTGCTGGACCAACAGAGCACAACACCCTTTTTCTCTGGGCTGTTGTGCTTGGCTTCCCTCCCTTTGCTTGCCTACTGCATCCTTATTCATGCACCAGCTAGCACCCTGCCAACACGGCAGCCTCCAATAAATATGTCAATAACAATCTGAAATCATCAGGTCGTGATGCCCTTGGACTGGCTTTATTGAGTGAGATGATTTGAAATATTTATATGCGATAGCTCTGCTGGTAGAAAAAGAGTAATAGAACGGAAGGAGGCTGTTAATGTTTGACAAACAGATTTACTTGGATGTAATCAAATTGCAACATATGCTTGAGGGGGRAAAAATCAACAACGTTAATGAATTGCAGCGCAGGCATGGCTGGGAGTAGCCAGCCCATAACTGTGTTCTGGAGCAGTTTCTGCTGAAAGACAACATTTATAGCTATCTCATTATCACTTACGAAAATAAGCGATGCTTTTTTTGGTAACAAGGACAATAATTCTTTCTGCTTTGGTCATGAGAATAGTGCATGTTTTTGACAGAGGCTGGTGTTTTRTGTTGGTTAGAGAACAGGACCGGGCTTTGGGACCAGGCAGGCTCAGCCCTGTTCTGCCGCAGGATAACGAGCACCCACTGCCTCCGTTTTCCCCATTAATTTAAAATTTTTTAGGATGATGGCCAAGATCAGCCCTGGGCTGTGAGGTGCGAGGAAGGACTGCAAAACCCCTCTTAACTGCGCTGCTGACCTATGTCCTTGTCTAAGGCAAGGACGTGGGTTTTAACAGCACGTGTGAACGCAGGGSACGTCGCTGCAGAGGTGCTCAGGGCTAGCTGGTGTTACACAGTCGTCACAGGGAGCGTTTAAGTCCCCTATAGCTGCTGCTTTCTGCATGTATCGGTGCTCAAGTGTGTGGGTAACTTCTCTCCGCGCTTCCCTGGATTCCTTCAGGCAGTCAGGACCGATAGATGAAGCAACAGGAGGCTGGGGAGAAGCATTTCCAAAGGATGCTGGGCTCCTGACCTTAAATGCATGCGGAGTCTTATCTGCCCACYGACTCCTTCGTGGGCTTTCAAGAAAAACTGCTTTCGGGAGGACCTCGCAGGTTTTCTCCATGCTGAAACTCTGCCTCTTTCCCTACAGAACAATGTTTCGGAACAAAATACTGCTCCGAGTTTTGCCATGGGTCTGCTGAGCAGCACAGGGACAACACTGAAGTGCAGCAGGGTGACAAATATAGCACACGATGACGGAAAAACGCTCCTTACCTTGCCAAATCCAGCACGGCTGATGACTTCAAACCAGGGAGAGAAAAATACRGTGTCATACTCCGACTCGGAAGGGGAGAATTAGGACAGGGGAGAGCAAGCTGGAAGGGATATTTTTCCGCATCATCCTAAAAAGCGTGTCTGTGGTCATTTAAGGAGGCGGTTGTGCGGTACCCCGCTGCCAGCCCGGCTCTGCGGCGGTGACAAGAATACGAGGAGGATGCTCCCGCTTTGAGCTGCAGTTGCTGTCACTGAGCAAACGAGGCCTGGGACATACAGCTCATTCTGCTTTCATCGGAGAGGGAGGAGTGGCAAACACCCCCACTGCTCTTTTCACACCAGATTTACATAGTTCTCTTACTAAAATCCCTTTTAATATTGCATATAGAGAAATGGTACATAAGTGGCTGTTCTCAGGGAGGCTTTGTTCAACATCTGGCTTTGGGGAATTAGCTCCTGGTAGGCTGGTTATTTCCCTGGCTTTAGTGATGAAGGGATGCCAGGGTGTTTTTGGAGGCTGTGGATAAAAAAAAGAGGAGGAGGGTGCTGGAAAGAGAAGGGAGAGGTTTGGCTCTGTGCAGCTCCCAGATGTGCTCCGAGTCACAGCACAAGGCGGGAGAAGCACGTGCAAGAGGGTGCTTGGAATGGTTGGAGATGCTGGAGAGATGCTGGAAGCGTCGGAGTTATGGGAGATGCTGACCTTTCATTTTCCTCCAGCACTGCAGAGCAGACCTCCTGCCTCCAGAAGTAGATGTCTTTACCTAAGACTAGACCCAAAGACTAATTCAAATCAGCTGAGGCAAATTGCCAGAGCAATCCCAGGTGGTTCCGAGGCTGCAGATCACTACTGCTGAGCAAGTCATCCCCTGAGCTGTGCCCCAGCTTYGCCTTGGCCTGCTTGCCTTTCTCAATAATTTATGACGGGTGGCAATACAGCAGAATTATTTAAATGGTGGCTCTCTCTTCCTTTCTACCTTGTATTATCTATCTTATTTTCTGTTTCCATGTGTTATTCATAAAGCTTTTCATGACAGCTTGTTTGCCAGCCAGCTGATGGGGAAGCCTGTGGAGGCAGGCAGGTTTGTTCTGCATAAAGGGCCGTAAATAATCTGAAAACTGCCAAGTGGTAGCACATTTCAGGGACTTGTGCTTAATACTGGGAGACTTCCTGCAGCATCGTCTTGTATTTGCAGCCACTGGCAGCTAACTTTGGGGTCTTTTCCACTGCACTGGCTGATTTTCCCCTTTGTTAGTTCTCTCTGCAAATTAAAGGACGGGGAAGGTGATGTTCTAATAGCATTTTAGTATCTCTTCAATAGCCTCCCTGGGAGAAGTTAATTTCTGATCAGAGGCATCGGCATAAAAACCCCTTGGAGGGTGAACAGGCACTATGCAGGGAGCGGTGAATTCCTTCTGCTGTCATCCAGCTGTACAGAGCACTTCAAAACAGGGAATAATCCAAGCCCTTTGATCTACTGGTGAAAGAGTCCTGCAATTTAGCTCTTGACAAGAAAATCTAATTTGTTTTTAGCAGAGGAAAGCCATTATCCCACTGCAGGAGTGAGGTAGAACAGCAGCTGCGAGGGGGTTGCTGAGAACAGTCCCCTTGGTGGGACCTGGACCAGAAGCAGGAGGGGCAAACTTTTAAGAGACAGCCCTTCTTCAGAGCGCCTGGGGCTGAAAGGGAGAGGCCAGGCTGAGCGTTGGGGATCCTGGGGCAGGGGGGAGGACTGGTAACAAATAACCTACAGCTCCTCATYAGGCACCGTGCGCCTGGGCAATGCGGTGCCCAAGAGTGACTGCAGAGGAATGAGTTTCCCCCAGCCCTTACCCTGGCATCCAGTTTGTGACCGACTGCATCCGCCCTCCGTCCCTGGGTTCCTCCGGTCCCGCTGTGCCATGGGAAAGGGCTTCTGCAATTWATTTTCTTCTTTGTTTCTTTTTTCTGTTAACTTACTCTTGGTGCTTAAGAATAAAAATTCCAACCCTACACTTCCAAGAGGGAAAAACTTYGTGCAAAACACCTCTCCCCCCTCCCGAGCTCTCTGAATAGAAATGCGTGCATCTGAGTCTCCACTTTTTTGTCAGAAAAACATTACCCAGAGGGAAGATACGCGTCAGCAGGAGACTAAGTATTGTACTTCCACATCCAGCCTCCTCCCGCATCGCTGCTCCCTTGGGAGCTGCCTTGTTGGAGCTGGAGGGAGCAAATCCCCAGCACCCCATAGCCGTGGGTCAGGCCCCTCAGTGCAGGGGGGCATTTACTGCCTTGGGGAGGGGGTGGGCAGCACCTGAACGCTTATATTCTGCAGCCYTGCTCCTCCTTAGGGTTGTGGAGTCATTTATAGGGAGCTGGTTTAGCAGCAGAGTTGCTGGCGTTTATAGCAAGGGATGCTGAAGGATGAAGGTATCCAGGATCTTGTGCAAAGCCATGGAGAGAGCCCGAGCATCTTTGAGAGTGCTTCTGCCTTGGGTACATCTTTCTTTTCGAAGAGGAGATGAGAGGGAAATGGTTCCTGTTGGGGTGAAGGGCAGTGTTTAATAGGCAGCCCTGGATGACCGGGATAGGGGACGGGAAAGCAGGATCTGGCCCTGCACACAGCCGGGCTTCTGGAGGTGGAGTTCAGCCAGATACAGAGCACGAAGGAGCTTGTAACAAAGCCCGTTCTCTTGAAACCCATTAAGTAGCCCGGGCTGTGTATACGAGCGAGCTGGAAATTCACGATTGCCTGAAATCCTGAATAGCTTTGGGTTTCTTTTAAATCAAATTGTGAATGAGCGACTGCTCTAACTAGGAATACATAGAGGCTTCATTAGGAGAAGAGCARACTTTATTTTATCTGGACAGCTATCTGATCAGGACTTTTGGAGGAGTCGGCTATCGCACCGTGCAGCAAACAGGGCTTTCTGCTAAATCACTTATTCTTTCTTCCTTTTGGCAAAAACAGACAGAACTTCATTTTCTGGCAATTATTCTGAGCTGAGAGCAATAAATAACTCCTGCAGCAATGCTGAGAAGGAGGGATGGAGGAATAACAACGCCCCACGTATGCTAGCTCCTGAAAGCTTGCAAGAAAAGCAAGAGCAGAAGCTTGACGCACCGAATAACCACCATTGCTAGCAGATTTATGGATCTCACCATGATATACAGAGGATCTGAAGCTGGGCAGGGCATAACATAATAAACTGGGTAAAGCCAACAACCCAGATGTTGCCTGCTTCCACGTAGCAGGTTGCTGTATTAAAAATTAACAAAAAGAACTGAGGAATGGCTGCGCTCATTTGCAGTGTAAAGATAAGGCAATAGGTGTGTTAATGTGCAAAATGAAATAAAGAAATAGAAGTTTCTTGCAGATGAGAACACCTACTTCTACTCTGGTAATTTAATGYGAATTTTACCCTTGAATTCATCCAAATTAGATGAGAATCGCCACTGTATTAAGTGATGACAATATAATGTGCACAATTAGGTTATACAACTTCGTATTTCAGGCCAAATCCTGCTTCTGGCTCCCCTTAGAAGATGCTGAGCGAGGCCGTGGGGGCACAGCCCGCAGGGATGAGGGGCTCTGGGGCGTTTGCCGCTTGGAAGGGTAAGAAGCTGCAGTTCGCAGAAACTTTCAGATTTAAAGAGATTTTTACGTGATAAGGGCACACAGCTGCTGTCCTTCCATCTTGCCAGAGCCAGATCGAGCCCTTACTCTAAAGCAGTGGCTGTGCTGAGCATCCGACAAATTTCTCCTTCTCTGCTCCCCCCGTTCCTGGGTGAGAGATGCTCGGGGGGGCGAGCGGCCGGCTCCGAGCTGCCGACTCGTGTGCTCGGAGCAGGCTGAGGTTGCGTGGAGATGTCTGCCTACTGAATTGGCACCAAGGTGCTGCAGCCAAGTCCATCTGAGAAGCGTCTTGGGGGAGAAAATTAATACCCAGAGCTGCCTTTCGCTAAGGAGCTGGTAGATAGAGCTATTAAAAGGCATAAATTCCCAGGGAACTCGCAAGTAAAGTGTGATAGAAAAACCCAGCTGCCTTTAAGAGAAGGGGTGTTGAATTTAGTTATATTTTCTGTATGTGAAGGCAAACCATAATCAAGAGCAGAGCTGCGTTCTCCAGACTGGAGAGCTGCTGTGGTCCTTCCCTCGAGCTGGCCCTGGTTCCCGCCCTCCCCGCCACGTGCTACGGCGTTGATGCTCATTAATTCCTTTTTTACTTTATTTCTTTTTTTTTTTTTCCTTGCAAATGGTGTCCTGAGCTGGCTTTGCAGCCGCAGCGCGCGCGGCTGTGTCGTGTCACTGTCCCTCGAGTTGTACAATCTGCCAGCAATAATCTTTCATTAATAACTGCTGTGATGGGTACCGGAGCCCAGTGGGAGTTAGGGGAGCTAAAAATTAATACTTCTGCCTTCTCCCTTCTCTCCTCTTGCCCAGAGCATTGTCAGATAAACGACATCAGGTCCCCAAAGGTGGCCGGCAGCCTTGCGGCGTCTCTCTGCCAGCCAACGGTGCCCGGGGCTGAAGAGGTTTGTAACGTCAGCCCAGCTCAGATGGGTTTCCAGGGGCAGCCGCATGGCTTCTGATGACCCCATCCGTACTCCGGTCAGGAGGTGTCAGTGGTTATTGATAGCACCGATGGGCCTTGTGCACCAGTGATTTATCACCGCTGGAGCGGCAGCCCCACGTGCCCTGCGGCACCGGGGCACGGGAGGCAGCTTGGAACCGAGCAAAGGTTTCTTTTGGCCGTGTCTGTTCCTGCTGCGGGGAGAGGAAAGAAACCAGATGGACCGGGGCTGCTCTGACCCAGGCAGGAGCTGCTCCCTCTGCTCCCGGAGGGGAGAGGCCAYGTCCCATCCCGGTGACCTCCCCAGGCACGCACCTTGCCGCCGGCTCTGGCGAAGTGGATGACGGAGGTGGGACTGTCACTGCCACCGCGTCCCCGACCCGGCGATAGGCGGGGGCTGCCAAACAACTGCCTGAGCTGCCGCTTGTTAGCTGGGTTAGAGAGGCAGCTGAATGCATTAGTGCTCCGTCTGCCTCCATCGCTTGGTAATTTCCTCTCCTGCCTCCCGCCGCTGTGCACGTTAATGCTTGTTACATTCCCCGAGCATCCCAGAAATGCCTGAACCCATCTCTTTCGCAGCAACGTAATTAGGACAAATGCTTTCTGCTTTTACATCTGCCAAAGGACTTGGTAGTGATTATGATTCCGTATCGGGTCCATCCCAGCGGTCCCAGCCGAGCGTCCCTGCCCCCTGCATGGAGAGTCTCGCGGGGGAAAAACAGCAGGAAAGGGGCAGGAGAGGAAAGAGGCACGAAATGATCCACCCGCGGTCCCGGGGCAGGGCAGGCTGCACCGGGTCGCGCTGTCCGTGGCAGGGCCGGAGACGAGGGCTCCACGGCCACCGGCCATCAAACCCCCCTGCGGCCATCGCCRCGGCCATCGCCGCGGCCTCGGGGCGCGCTGCGTGCCTTTCTGCGGGGTCCCCTCTTCTCTGTGCTGACGGGCAGGCAGCGGGAAGGATGGAGCCCCAGGACATTTAACAGGGCGAATGGTGGAGAGGGCCCTCTCCCGCTCCAGCCGCACTGTGACCCTCACCGAATGCTGTTAAGTTCTCGGCTTAAAAGTGAAATTACAAAATAAACCCAGATTTCATGTTGGGAGAGTTAATCACTTGAGCTCATCCTCTTACCTCCAGTTCATAGGTGTGTGCGGGCACGCGTCCATACGTGCTTTCAAAGGAAAAATAATTATCGCGGAGATAAAGCTTTCATCATTTTTAATAGCATCAGGTCCACCCGTTGAGTTATTACAGTAATAAAAACTAATTCGATCCCTGGTGATACGTTCCCCCTGCGCACGCTGCCTGCCTACCTTATCGATTGTTATTATAAAAACACATAACTGTATATCAGATCACTGGTAATAATGGCTGAGCCTTTTCCACGGGCACATAAAACAGTGCGCATATTTCGTATAAATAACGGTTTACTCTTATTTAAAAACCTGAAGGGAAAAGCCCTGATTTATTTGGCAGCTGCAGCTATTTGTGGAGGTTTGGCTGCAGATGTACAATCCGTGAAGGGTCCCTTTCCTTTCCCCCCCTTTCCTTTTCCCCCCATCGTGCTGGCAGTGCCCGGTTTGGGCTCGGTTACACCAGAGCTTGCTGCGAACGCCTCTCGTCTTGCTAAAGTGTATGTGTCAAAAGAAAACAAATCAAATCAAAACACAGGTTTGGAATGTGTCAAAACATTTTCGTTCAGATTTTTGAAGTTTGACTGTAGTTTTCAGTTTGATTTGTATTTTTTTACTTACAAATGTTCTTTGGTATGCCACGGTTCTTTTAGAAAAACACTTTCATCCAAAGCAAAACAATTAATTTGAAGTTGAAAAAAACATTTCGTTTATTCTCACCAGCTCTCTGAGACGTCTCTAATTTTTCAATATCATTTTTTTCACTTTCTAAAAAATATTTCCAGATTTGAGAGCACCACAAAAAATCAATTATTCACCTAGCCCGATTTGTAACCCACGTTCCCTGCTGATAAACATGGTCATTGGCGCCTGCCAAGTACAACTGCTGAAAACCCACTAATTACCAGTGCTGGAATGGTAATCTCCAGCAATACAGGACTGTGTCATCTGATTACAGCCCTGCGCTGCCGGGAAGTTTGGCTGCCCGATGTCCAGCATTATCAGATGGATGCAGCGTCTGGGCCAGAGGAGAGGACGGGCGATTACAACACCCCGAACGCAAAAGCCAAGGCAAATTTACTGTTGCAAGACATAGGCGTGTTCCAGCGCTGGGGGAAAGGCGGTTCGTAATGCATTACTTGCTTGAATATTTAACAAGAAGGTTTAAACTCTTCTGTATAGCTAATGCTAATGTAATTATTGTTTTCACTGTTATCTGTGCGTACGCACGCTATATAGATATGTATCTCTCCCTATGAATGCGTAGAGGTTTTTTAAACTGGCAGCAGAATATAATTACCCCAATTAGACTTTGGCCACGACCCAAGTGAACCTTCCAGCACCGGCAAGAGCAGCGGCACCGTCGGTCCTGGCTTAAAAACCCGTTTTCACGGTGTCTCTGCAAGCGAACCTGTCTGAGGCTCACCGCGAATGCGTGGTGCTGTATGCTGGTCCGGCTTGGCTGGCCTGCTTGATTTTATTTTTTTTTTATATATATATATATGGTATCATTTTATATTTTAGTGTGCATACATCAAAGCGCATCCCTTGTGTGCCGGTCCGAGGTGCCAGCGGCTGCTGATGCCGGCTGCTGCCCAGGGCTCACTCCGGCAGCTCCCCGTCCTCCCGGCACACGTGCGCACCGCCAACACCTTACCAGTGCCGAGGAGGGGTGGCTGCCGCGTGGACAACCTGCTCGTCTGCTTTGCTTGAAGATGAAAAGTGAGCAGCTTTTCTGGTTATTACCTTAGATTTGTTTCAACACGAGGAGCGGGGAGGGGAGCGGGGAGTCTCAGTCCTGCTCAGCCGCGGTGGTTTCCACCTCTCTGGCTGCCGGCTCTCGTCGAACCCCGCCGGCGCGGTGCCCACGGGACCTGGCACCTCTGCTGCTGCCGTAAAACCTCCGATTGCAAACGGGGCTTTTATTTTTGTTGGGGTTTAATTTGGTTTTAGCACCCAGGCAGCCCCGCCAGCAGCGGCACCCGGCAGGTTTTTTGCTCCCGTGTCTGGAGGGGGCATCAAAAACCTGAAAAGCCTGTTTTAATGAGAAGCTGCTTCTTTCTGCTAGAGAAAGCTGGGACTTTAATTATCCCATAGCATTACGCTGACAAGCCACCCAACCTCAGCAGATCTGGGTGATAATTAGACCTGTTGGCTCTCCAGTGGAGGAGAACAGTAATTTTCAAGTGCAACGCTTCTGTGCATCCTCTAAGGAAAGCACAATTATTCAGAAATTGAAAGTTTGACAGGATGCCAGTTTTAATACACCCATTGAAATGTTTTCTTGCCAACAGTGGTACAGCCACGTGTCCATCACAAGAATTTTCCTCTAAAAACTTTTTTGCCAGAGAAGAAACAGCGAGGAATTACCTCTCTTCATTGGATTTGGTTTGGTTTGGATTTTTTTTTTTTTTTTAAAATGTGGATTTCCTTAAAAAGCGACATCAAGCAGAGAAGAGGGAAGACGCTTCTGAATCCCTCCTGTGTAGATGTCCTCGTTATGGCTAACGATCTTTGGAGTCCTTCCTTCAGGGAGGACGGGCGGGAGGCAGAGCCTGCTTTTGGAGCGATGGGGAGGCGGGAGGAGGACGGGATTTCGGCACCTCTCGGGCTGCGGCTGCAGCCCAGCCCTGCCGCTGGCTCGCCCGGCTCGGCCAAGCAGCCCCTCGGTTTTCCTGCGCTGCCTGACTCGGACGTGTCACGGCGCGCTCAGGCGCTCTGCTGCCTCGGGGGTAAGAAGTGCCTTGGAGGCTGCGTTCCCATTTGCTGTCACAAGACTCGGGTTTGCTGAGCCTGTCGTACGTTGCTCCGAACGCGTAAAGGGGCTCTAAGTTGGGCGTGAATCACGTTTATGGTTGGCGGATGGCCCCTTAGCACTGCCAGCGCCGTGCAAAGCCGTGCTAGCAGCACCGAGAGTCAGGCGCAGAGCGTCGCCGGTCCCCGGGTGGTAGTAAAGTGGCTGCCCGTGCGTTTTCATCTCCATCTCTACAAAGCTCAGAGTTTTCAAGCCAGCCCTGTCCTGCCCAAAGCCCCTGCGGGCGAAGGCAGCCCACCAGCATCGTCACGGGGCGGGCCGGGGTACAGGTATCGAGGAGGCTCCTTCGGTTACACGAGCAATTTGGGGGAGCAGAGCACACACTGACATTTCCTTTCAAAATGAAAGACCGCAAGCCAGAGGGAGTTCGGGCTGAGTTTTCCCTTTTGAAAAGGGACTTAGGTCAAAAATCTCAACGGCATTTTGTGCTTAACACCCGCACCGCAGGCAGGTATCTGCGAGCGCTGAGCCTGGTGCTAATGGATGTCGCGGGGCATTAGGCACTGCTGGAGAGCACGCGAGGAAATCTCCTGGGAGTTTAGGTGCATACAGATCTTTACAAGATAAATGTTATGATTTATTGAAACACAGAGCAAGGGACTTAAAGAGCTTGGCTAGGCTAGGCTAAGATAGAAATCTTCCCTCATCTACTCTAAGTCTCCCTTGCTGTAGTTTAACCTGACGACTGCTTGTCTTACCTAAAACGGCCATGGAGAACAGTGAATTAATTCCCTTTCTCTTCCCAGCTCACAGCCGTGATGGTCCCTGGGTCTCCCTTCAGCTGTCTCTCCTCCAGGCAAGCAGCGCTCAGTGCCTCCTCAACCGCTCGGCTATCTGGAAAGCAAAACCCGTGGGATTTCTGGAAGTATATAAATCTACAGTCCCACTCGCTGTAGGAAATAGCCAAGAAGAGCCATGTGGGCATTTTAAATCATCGCAGTGCTTTGCAGCTCCCTGGGCTTTGCCATGGGACTTCTGAGCATCGGCTTCAAACGGAAGCCCAGGTCATCCTCTAACTCCCTTTTACCCATCCGGGATTTCATTCCCTGGGGAAGGGCTGCCGCGGCAGGGCAGGGATCCTTCTCTTGCTCTCCATTTCTGCCTGAGCCACACGATGATGTCCCCATTGCTCGGCTGAACGCACCAAATGCTTTGAAGTGCCCTTAAAGCATCAGGGAGCAGCGCTGGAAAGCGGGCACTGATCTAGAAATAACAGAGCCGCTTTGTTCCGACTTGTGGGTATAACCCCTGTCCTCCTCGCCGTCCACGCTGCCCTCTGGGCTCCTGCTATCAGGACTGGTGATACACAGGTCTGTGAAAACCCTCTCAGGAGGGGACAGGGGAATCGATTTCACACTGATTGGCTTGATTTTCTCTGGAGAGTTATCCTAATAGCATCTGTCTTCTCCGGCTGGATTCAATTTCTTTCACTGCTCCCACGTTTTAATGGCCTGCAAAGCAGGGTGTGCATCCATCGCCGGCTTCATACGTGTTATTCTTTTCCCTTTGTGCGGCAGCAAATGAGTGTTAGTGCTGGGATTGTACAGGACGCCGTTAGAGCCAGCTGCCCTGCCGCCGCACGGGCTACCGTCCATTGTCTCTCTGTTGTACGGGAAGAAATTAAAGCCGTGGGCTTTGATGCATTTCTTTCTTCTTCTGCCAGAAACTGGTGGCATAGCAGCATTATTGCAAGGTGGGTTCCTGAATAAGGAAGAGGTTTAATCACTTACATGCAAAAAATATCCCCCCACCCGCCAGCTGTGCCGGGATGGCCGTCCTGCAAAACATCCCCTCCCGTCGCTGGGGGAGAAGGCTGGGTTTGCACGGGGTGCGAGACACCCATTGCCTCTGCAACGTGAGGCCACAAACCTCCTTGTACTTCATTTCAGTGTAACACCAGCTGCCTCACAAGAGTATCATCAGGATTAATTTATATTTACACAAAGCCTGGCAATCCCAGGTGATAAAGCAGCAGGTGACTGCAAAGAAATGATTTGAAGACAAAATCACCGCTCAGTTTTTATAAGCACCATTTCTCTGTATTGCCCGGGGACTTCAGAGCCTGGTGAGCAGCAGGTGATGTTTATAGTTACCTCCTCCAAAACAATTTTCCTCCTAACTCTTCACAAAAGCCAATTCCTACCGATGCTCTCAGCCACGTCGCTGCTGCGGACAGGGAGGACGGCTCTGCGGAGGGACGAGCTCAGGCTCACGAAGTGAGTGCCTGCGCATTCTTGCAGGACATGTTGTGAAAGCGTAAGATGCCGAATCGCAGTCGGGGTAACTCTTTCCAAACCAAAACAATTCCTACAAAACGGGCATTATGCAAATGCATTCGCTACCAAGACAAAGACCTGCTCGAGTAATTAAAAAAGGAGAGAAGGGAAAAGTAATTTGAAAAGAAGAGGCTATTTAATTGCCTGCATCTTTTATTTTTCTTCTTTAATTTAAGAAAACGGAAGAAGGAAGCCTGGACGAGCTGGATGACTGAAGAGGGTGCTGGAGCGATGCTCAGCTGTTCAGCCCTGCCCAGAGAGCTCCAGGCGCGGCAGGCACTGCCCAGGGACGTCTGGGGCAATGCCGGGCTGCGCTCCTGTGCCCTACTTGCTTGCTATTCGTCTGAGATCCTGTATCCTGAGAGAGCCATAGTTCATCCAGTTCTTCACCCTTGCAGCAGATTTGCTCGTTATTTGTTATATATCTGGTTTAAAAGTTTCATTCGGGGAATCAGAAAAAAATTCCTTAAGATTCACAGTTAGACCATATAGTATCTATATAGCCATGGGTTTCCACAGGGGTGGCATTCAGCCTTTATTCATTTTAATGGGGGTGCGGGCTCTTGGGCAGTAAATGTGACTCACCAGCAATAMTATTTCTTTACTTAGCTATAGTTCATGCACTTTATAGAAGTTATTCACATATGGTAAGGGGTAGGCAGTCTACAGGGCAGAAATCAACAATTTGACAGCTTCTGCTATCCTATTACCAAAGCCCAGTCTCCTCTGTAAAACCCTTTGTCATCTGTAAACAAGTGCTAGATAAGAAGTGGGCATTGCTGTTATATAGCTGCAGGCTGTTTGTCCAAGCTATCTGTTGAATACTTACAAATAGCAAAGACATTTGCATAAATAATTCATGTGCACGCAAAAATGTACTGGGAGGAGGAAAAAGAAGATAGCTGCTTCTGCAGCGAGCACGGCACCCGCTGTGCCACCCTGCCCGTCTGGCRGGAGCCCCTTGCACCCGGCTGACACCCAAAGAGAGGGCACTGGGGCTCATCCTGAGCACCCCGGGAAACGCTTGCTGAGAGACGTGGCCGGGCTGTGCCGGGGACTGACGGCTGCTCCCTGCCGTGCCCGTGAGCAGTTCCGAAGCCCCGATTCCCCTTTTTGCAGCACTTCTTGTAGCCCGAGTGCAGGAGGTTCAGCTTTGGTTCCTCTATTAATCCCAAGGGATTGAGGTTTTTACACCTTTAACTAGTAGGGACATAGGTAAGTTAATTGAATCGGGCTTTGCATAAGTTTCATGTCTTGATAATACTTCTTAATTTCACTCTCCTTGCTCGGGAGCCTGTAACATCGCTTTGGGTCRGTGTGCTGTCGGGGAGAGCTGAGCTCGGGGCCGGCAGCTCGGCGGCTGAGCAGGCAGCACAAACCTCCAGCGCTGCAGCCACCGCRGCAGCCCGGGGTTTGCTCCTGGTGTAGAGGGACCCGGGGGACCCCCCCCCTTGCCCCGGCAGCCGCAGCCCCTCCCAGGGCCTGTCGCATCCATCTACCTCCATTTATAATCATGATCAATGGTGTTTTCTCTCGTCACCCCGCTGCTGGCAGGACAGACGTATGAGAACACCGGAGCCCTCATAAATCTTGGTTACTGTCCTCGCCAGGCAGCACGGCAAAGGGACCTTCTGCCACGGTCTGAAGCACCGGGGAGTGGGAAGAGCCGCTCCGTGCCAGCGCGACTCGGTCGAGTCCCCGCGGGGACGGTCGCCCCGGCTGGTGACCCCCGTGGTGGGGGACCAGGCCAGCGGTGGGGCAGAGCAGACAACCCGTGTGCCCCACGCCTGTCCTTGAGCCCCTAGGGCATCCTGCTCCTGGGGCACAGGTAAATAAACAGAAACCTAGACAGCCCATGAGGGGGTCCGATTTGCTCTTTCTCAGCCATGAAACTCAGGATTTGTTTTCTTCATCAAAGCACATCTCTACTTTGGTGCTTGCAGAGGTGATTTCAAGCCCCTCTGCTCCGCAGCTCCTGCAGCTCRCTCGTTCCCGTGCTGCAGTTTCAAACGCTCTTCTGAAACCCAGGAGCATCACGGTGCTGTCAGTCCTGCGCCAGAGCCCCCCAGCCCATTCACTCCCGACCTTCCTTCCCCGGGAGCCCGCGCAGCCCCCTCCCCGGCCCGCCCTGCCCTCAGCCCACCCTCCGCCCCAGCTCAAGCACTCGCAGCCCCCGGGCACAGCATCTTCCTTGTAACTGTTTTTCCAGTATGGAGGTGAAGCGCAGGCAAGGGAGGGAGGGAGATGGAGATGCTGTCGGGAAGAAAGCGCAGCGCCGTGGATAGCGGCCGCACCAACTTTCCTCTCTTCATCTGCTCCATCGTTATTGCAGACCCCGGTGCTGCAGCAAGGCCACRCTCAGACCCTGCAATGAAGAGCTGTGGGTGCCCCTGTGACCCCAGCTGAGAGTAACCCAGCGATGGGTGCTGACACGAGGAGCCTGGACTGGCTTGCCCGAAGGGAGGAGTGTGAAGATGGCCTTTGGCAAAAGCGCTGGGGCTCGGCAGAGATGGCTTTGCTTTCTGCAGGTGCCGTTGGCTCTCTGCAGCATCGTTTGAGGTGCTTCCCAGGAGCAGTTGGTGGTGGCTCCAGGTCACCCATGTGCATTCCTGCCCTCTGCGAGCCCAGCATCCCGCATGCTTACCCCAGACCTACGTAGCCTTAGAAATCCCGCCCACGAGCTCCCTGTCCCTTGGTTTCCCTCCTCCAGCAAGGAGGCTTTGTCCCCTCGGAGCGCTTACTCTTACTCTTTGCAGCGGGGTCTTGCCTTGCCTGTGACGGCCCCAACACAACGGGGTCTGTCAGACCCCGCAGCCAAGCACCACGGTCTCAATAACAAATAATCCCAAGGCCAGGAACATTTTGGGGTGCCAGGCAAACGGCATTCTCCGGAGAAGCCTCACTGGGTTGTTTTCCATCCTTCTGTTCCCTAATTCTTTCTTTTGCATTTATGTCACCCGCTGCATTCACGGCTCCTGCTGCGCTTTTACTGCTGCTGCCCCGGCTGGGGAGTCCCCCTGCACACCTGACGCGGGGCTGAGAAGAGGAGGAGGGGACGGCAGGAGAGAAAACATCGGAGGCGGCCATCTCGGGCTGTGAGCAGGAGCATCCCGAGTGCCCCGCGCAGGGACCCCGGCCGGCCATGCCCACCACCRTGCCCTCGCCCCTCCTGCCTGCCCCCAGCAGCGATGAGGGAGGGTTTCAGAGTGTGTTTCATGGCGGCTACTAAAAGTAAATGTGCCATTTCCCTCCCTGGGAAACAGAACATAAAAAAATGAGCTGAATAACAATGCTTTCCATTTCCATCTTCTATGGGGGCAGTGGGAATGAATTATTCAATAGGCTCATGGCAATGAGGAGCCAGGCACTGCAGGGACTAYGGTGATGTGAAGCATGAAGGGATGATGCCAGAAGAGGACAGGACACCCGGTGTCCCCCGGCATGGTCAGTTGTACCCCATCCCTTTGCGTCGTGCTCTCGCCCAGCACAGCCACGAGTGCCGGAGGCGGCTGCACAGCCCCAGCTATGCCTGCGAGCCCGGGCTCGGCTGCCCACCCTGCAGGCACATCTGCCCCCTTGGCTACTCCATCCCTGCCCGAAGCCATTTGATAAAACCACAGCAGCACAGAAACAGCAGGCAGAACGCATCCTTTTGTGCTGCCCCTGTCCATCACCAAGAAGCAGCAAGCAGATGCATCCCCAGCTGCTGGTTTTCCCTCCGTGGGTTGCCTGCGAGACAGAGGTTCCCACCATCTCGCTCCCAAGGCTGAAGCCGAAACAGCGCAGCGAGGCACAGCTCAGCCCAAAGCCGTTCGCAGCCACGGCGCAAACCCCAGCGCTTGCTCTGTGCGTGGAGCTGGAGCTTCAACTTGGCACCTTCTGGGAAAAAAAAGGCGATGAGAGAGCGGCATGGCAGCTGGGAGAGCAAGCTGGCAGGCACGGAAGCAAAGGTCTCTGGAAAAACTTTGCATATCTAATTGGTCTCAGTTCAGAGTCCAGCCAACCAGTCATCAAAAGCCTCCACAGTTCGGCTTTTTAATGAGAGATTTTCATATATTAACACTTCATTAAGTCTGTAGCCAAGTCATTTTTAGGGTAATTTAAAATCCACGTGCCACGTGACCCTGACTCTTGCCTGGCTTCTTACGATAATAGTTGGTGCAGCCCAAGGTAACCCGCTCTGCCCCCCCCACCGGCCACGGAGAGCCGGGAGCAGAGCCGCGGTGATGGGGAGGGCAGATGTGAGCACGAGGCGAGGCAGATGAGGGTGTAGACAAGAGCTCGGCGGGTTTATCTCCCGGTTGGTGGCTCCAGGTATCGCCGCTCCACGGCCCCCAGCCCCGTCGAGGCCGGGGGCTGCTCGTGCACAGCGGCAGCTCGGGGAAAATCCCTGCCTCCACAAAAGGCTCTTTCAGACACTCTTGAGTGGGAGCTGTGGGTTAAAGGGCCCTAGGAACCAGATGAAGGACAGCTGAGGACTTCACCATGGGCATCGCACGGGACCCCAGCGCCTGCATCGCTGCGGTGACTTGAGTGGTGCCCCAGCCGCTTTTGCTGCCTGCGGTATCGGGCGCTGCGGAGATCCATGCCCTGCTGTCAATAGCTGGCTTGTTCCAAAAATTCATGAGATGTTTTTAATTAGCATTTTTGTGTTTGAAAATAAATCCCCAAAAGCTAAAACTTATTCAGAAAACAACCATCTGCCATCCTAAAATAATACAAGCTACAGTAAAAACAAGCCATGGAAAACTCCCTGAGTAATGACTGCGTGGACAGTAAAGTTCAAGCAGGGAAGCAAAAGATTGAAACAGTGGTTTCTCCCAGCTGTGATTTACTACTACTCTTTTTATATAAGTTAAATATAACTGTGTGTTAGCCCTTCAGCCTCAAGATGGAGAGATAAGGGCGTGTATAGGCAGGGGCATGCTGCGTCCAAGAATTACTCTCAGGAAATATTGCTCCATTTGCCCTTTTAAACAGTTATTTCAGCTTATTACTGAACACATCGCTGTGGCTTCTTAGAAATCCTTCATCTATGCAGCAATCCTTGGCCTCTCTCTCCCATTGAAGGATTTCAGGGCACATCAGCAGGGTTATTAAATTAAGCCTCAAAAATTGGAGGGGCGTGTTTGCACCTTTCAGAGGGAAATAAGGTGAGCAGCAGGTTAAGTGGAAGAGGCAGCGAGAGGGCATCAGAGGTGAGCCCTCTGCTCCAGTCAAACCCCGAGGCAGTGGTCCCTTCCCCGGGACAGCTCAAGGAGCATCTACCGCTTCTGAGGTCCCAAAAAATCTCTTGCATCCCCTCTATCCCAGGGGCTGGGGAGTCCTGCAGTCTCATCTGAGTAGGTCCAGGGAACCTGATGTTTTCCCCGTGGCTGCCTCATCGCTGCAGCTTTTTCTTGAAAAAGGCATGGTGACAAAAACCGCCTGTAATATTTCCATCCCCTGCCCTCTCCTGCTGCCTCAGCTCCCAACATGCATGGCACCGTCATAGTAAGAAATGTAATTTAGGTGATGGATGGGCTCTGCTCGATTCCTGTAATATCCTCATGAAAATTTTAAACAGTGCAGATTACCTTACTATACATAGCTGCCTGGTTTGGGCACCCCGTGCGCTGCGGGGAACCAGCCTGAAACGCCGGAGGGGTTGTCCATACAGGAGTGAAACCAGTCTCTCCGGTAAGAAAACAGAAGGAAAGGAGCTGGGCTCTGCTGGGGCAGGGTGCTCGCACGTTTTCAGGGAGAGGACACGGTCTCGCAGACTGTAGTGCAGCTCTGAGCCCTGGCACGGCTGCCCGTGGTGTTGGCTTTTGAGGCAAGCCGGGTTTTCCTGATGCTGCAGGTCTGCTACAGGAGGCAAATCTGCCATGAAGCAGCTTTGCAGTCTTGGCGAGGCTAATTCTTTCATGGGGTAGGAGCGTTTTATTTCAATACTGCAAAGAAGGTATAATACCTTTTCACAAACTTAGGAAGGTAATTCCAGTGACCCCAACCCCARTGCAGATCAGTATCAATAATAACTTCCCAACATATCCCGAGTGTGACGATACCCTTCCTGACCCCTTGCAGGTGCCCTGAAACGTCAGGTCAGACAGGGCTTATGATACCAGCATCCAACACTTTTCTTACCCTGACTGTGGTGTTGGTGTAGCCATCCCAGGAGAGCGTTAACTGGGGTGAGGGATGGGAGCTGTCATTATTTCTTTGGTTCCTGCTCCTCCGCTGCCTGCCGCATAGGGAACCGGAGACACCCGTCCGCTTCTTGGGACTCATGCTGTGACTGTGCACAAATGCACATACRAGCTGTATTTTGGCCTCTGCTTCCCCTGACCAGCAATTTCTACCCACTGCTGTGAATCTGATGGCTCTAAATAGGTTTGTCCCCAGGACGCCTGCTTGGCTAGTCAAGGTCTCCGTCTGAAAGGCGAGCCAGCCGTTCTCAGCCATTTTCCAGCTGCAGAGAAGAAACAGGCAGGAAATTAGGCAGCAGCGTATTGGGAATAGATKTTGTGGGAAGAGAAAGGGAGAGCGATGCAATCCACTCCCCACGCAGCTGAGGCCGTTGCAGAAGGCATTTGCCGGGCTCAGCCTGAGCAGAGGCAGGCTTCCCAGCACAGAGCATTTGACAGATACTAAAAGAAGAGTCGAATCCCTTTGATTTTTAAATGTCTGGGTCTTGATCCCATAACGCTGTCTGCACTGCCTGGGAGAAGCCACCCACGCTGAGTGATCTTCATTTACATGTTGTGACAGTGATTTATTCTCCATAAAAGCCATCTCTGCCTCCTCTCCCTGCTGTCTCAGCTGTGCCCTGGTTCCCCTGCTGAAGCCCTGCCGTGAGCTCGCTTTCCCCCTCCTGTGCCTCCTTTGCAGTGGGGAAGGGAGCAGCACTGCCACATCTTTACAAAAATCCTTGGGATTTATAGCCGTCAGCATCACCAGGCCCATCATTTCTCCACCAGTGATGTGTGCGGCATAAATAGCCTGGAAGATGGGAAGACCAGAGCAGCGGAGTCCCTGTTTCTCCCCAGCAGAACCAAGACGTATTCAGACCTTTCCCCATCCCCAGGAGCTGAAGACCATGAGCTCCGGGGCCGGTCCTGCCCCGATCCCCCCAACCTTCAGGCTCCGCTGCAGCCTGGATGAGTGCACATGGAGAGACACACGGCTGTCCGGACAGCAGCTTCATGACCTCGTCTCAGCCACCCACCAGCCCAAGCCCTGGTGATGCCGAGGGCGCAGCCAGCACGTGGGAAAGACGCCGGCTCAGCAAGGGAGAGAAAGGCAGGGAGGCAGAAGTGGGGAGGTTGCATGTGAGGAGCGGCTCATCAAAAGTACCCTGAAAGTTTGCTCAAAGCCCGTAACGAACAGCCGAGCCCAGGCTCCTGATGAGCGAGTGCTTTGGGGGATGAATGGGTCCCCCTGATGGGTGAATGACTGGAGCCTCTAAACAAGCTGAATGTTATATTACCATTATTGATGAGCCTCCCTGGAAGAGCTGGGACTGCTTCCCTGGCTCGGTGTCTGGGCACTGCAGAGTAGAAATGATTGAGTACCCCAAAGTCCGATGTGCGAGGGAATAACTCTCTTTTAGTTCAGACCCTAAAGAGACTTAATAACTAACTGAGGCTCTGCAGAGGAGTGCAGCCTCCCGAGGAGCCGTCCTGCCTGCCTTGCCCCGCTGTATTATTAAATCCACCCATCTGGTATCTCAGTGCCCAGTGATAGCCCATAGTTTCTTGATTACATTGCTATTACTAGAGACCAGTTTTGCTTGTACTCGGATGCTGCGATGAAGGCATAGCTCCATACACGCAGCTAGGGATTGCCCTTCTCCAGAGAATTCACATTTTAAACAGGTAAGACAGAGCAAGAAGGGAAACTGAGGCACAGACCTATGAAAAGGGTAACCTAAAACAGCAGCAGTGCTCATTTAGCATCCAAAGCCAATGCCCCTCCCAGGAGCCAGCGTGACCTTCGGGGAGTCTTCCTTCCTTGCCCTTTGCCTTTGCACCTCCGCTCCACTCATCACCAGGCTRCCAAGCAGAAGAAACACCCCTTCCCCGTGAAGAGCCAGGCATCGCCGTCTGCGGCAGCTCTGCTGAAGATTTAGACCCCAAACTTTCCTCCGAGTTGGTAAATCTCCTGCTCTCGCTGCCCGTAATCTCCCTGCTGATTACTCCAGCCCGGTGCTGCCACTGAGAAGTGAACGGAGCAGGTTTAAGCAGTCGGTGTCTGCAGCCCTGCACATTTAATCAGATTGTTTTGACCGGATTTGCTTTTTAAAGCCTCAGGAGTTCAATGCGGCTTTTTTACATTGAACCTCTCCCCGCACGCACACCGGATTGTTTCTGGCCAACTGAAAACCTTCTGCTACATGAAGTAATTTTCTGTTAGAGAAGCTTTTGCAGCGGAAAGCATGGCTCATCGGTAAAACCAAGCCAATGGGATTGTACCTATTGATTTTTTCCTACTTCTACCACTATTTGGCTGCCTAAAAAACATTTCTGTAGCAAATGATAGTCACTTTGGGGCAGCCTTGTAATTGCGGGAGCTCAGCAGACAGTTTACCTGCATGCAACCTTGTTGACCTACCAGCAAATTTTTCAAAAAATTGAAAGAAAATATTTAAAATCTGTGTGCAGACACCACAGAAGAGCCCACTAGCCACACGCAGGCCTGCGCTCTGTTCGACGCTGTACGGGTCAAGAACGACAAAGCATCTCCTTCCCCATGGTTTTTAAACACGAGGTAGACAAACACAGCCAGCCCGGGGAGTCGGGAGTATAATCCCCAGGGTCGCATCTGTATGGCCATAAAGAAATGTAATTGTGATGCAGGCAGATGGGGTTGAGCTTGCCTTAACCTGGCGTGCTCTGGGCTCGGACGCAGGATCAGCCGAGAGGGGCTTCATAAGCTGCCGGGGTCAGCTCTCCCACGGGAACGGGTCGGGAACACGCTCCATGAGCTGGGCAATGCAAAACGGGCTAGGGCACAAATGCAGAAATTAACTGCCCCGTGCCACATCTGCCAGGAGCTGAAGCGCTCCGACGGGCAGCCGAGCAAAGTGTTGCACCTTGATCTCGGCTCTGAACCGCCCGGTCCTGCCGGGAAACAGCTCTTGCCAGCTGGCACTGAAACCCCAGAAGGTATTGGCTTCAAAAATCTGCTCTCTGCTGGGTTTCATTATTTCTTCCTACGTGCTCCTCAGTGGCAGCACGTGCGGTGGCAGGGCGGCAGCCTGGCCGGTGCTGCCGTTCCCTCCGCCGGCGGCTCGCGCCACACCAGCCCTGGCTGCCTGGCACACCGGCGAGTCAAGACGTTTGAAGCAGGGACCACTGGAAAGAAAGCGGGGAACAGCGATGTCCCAAAAAACCAGCTCCCTCCTGCAGCATTCCTCATAGCGAAGCCACGAGCTCTCCCCAGCCTGAGCGTTTGGCGCGGGATGCCCAACGAGCGCAGCACCTAACGATGCTGCACCGAACTAATGGGGAGAGAGGCTTTTGGAGCAGGATGGTGCTGCCAAGTTGGAGCTGGGCTGCGGTGACCTCCTCCAGAAACCCCCTGGTAAACAGATGGGAGCAAAATTATGTTGGCAGCATAGCATGGTTTGAAGACACCGCATTCGAGTTTCGTCTCCAGCCCAAAGAGATGACTACAGTAAGTGACAGAGCTGCCAGGATTTGAAGTTGATGCAGGGTAAATGACAACAGAGTAAGGCCCAGAAATCCTGCACCCCGGGAACTGGGTTTCTTGGGTCCCCCCTCAGTGCTGGGCTGTCTCGCAGCATCCCGGACCCTCCTCTGCCCCCCCCGTTGGCAAGAGAGCCGCCTCGCTGGGATCGGACCCCTTCCAGCATCAGCTCAGGCTCGGCGTCTGGTGGTAGCTAATTAGTGGTACAGCAAGCTGGCGTTAGGAGGCCCGATCAACATTATTTCATTTATAAACAGGAAACAGCTGTCCCCTTCTTCGCATACGGAGCTAATTTTAAAATGCATTATCCCCTCCCTGCAAGGCTGCCTGGGGAGGGGGGGGTCTGCCAGGTAACCCGGGGTGTTGTGGGGCTGGGTTAGGCTCATACCTGTCAGAGAGCTTTCCCGTTTYGGTGCAGCACATCAGCGCCTGGATCCGGGCGGGCTGCGGCGGGATGCACGCCRGCTGGGTGGGGGAATGGAGAGGAACCCTTGACCCTTCACCAGCTCTATATCCTCAAAGGAGGGTTACAAAGCAGAGGATGTTTTCAAGGTGGYTGTTTCTGGCCCTTAAAAACATCTCCGTATTGTGGTGCTGGTGTAGAGAGACCCTTTGGGTAAGAATTATCCAGGGTGAGGGCACTGGCTTCCCGGGGAAGACAGATAATGAATTTTGCAGCTTGGTCAGAGGAGAAGTGACTGACCCTGCACCAAAGCTGTCCCGGAGTTTACTCCAACGGACCCCGCGCAGCCGAGGGAGCAGCGGCAGAGGCACGGCACAAGCTGCAGCGAGCCATCCATCACTGTCTCCAGCAATTTGTCCTACGTTTCAGAGCTGTCACAGACCCCGTCGGCTCCTGCAGCTCACCAGCCCACGTGCTGCTGGTGCATGCCAAGCAGAAAGGCCATCAGGAATGAGCCTGCCATCGCTTTCCATGGCACATTACGGATGCCCCAGAAGGGCAAAGATCCAGGTTTTCTTCGCATGCCTTGGCATCGTGGCTGATTTTGCCTTAGTTTGGGATCTGCTGCCCACAGAGTCGGGAATCTCTCCTGCGGTGCTTCGCCCTGCACTGAGCCTGCCTGCAGGAGGGACGGGGCCGGCTGGATGCACAGTGCTGTGAGCATCCTTGGAGCTGCCTGGATGGAAACCTTGCAACCAGGCGCCAGCTGGAGAAGGCTCCGGCTGCTCAGACATCCTCCCCTGGAAAGCCACCACCTCCCAGATGACAGGGAAGGCGAGACGTGCAGAGGAGGTGGCTGGAGCGTGGCATTTTGCCTCCTAAAAGGAAGGGAATTGATTGTTGTCACACTGCAGCTTAGCTGGAAGCTTCACCAGCCTCCTCAGTGCCTGATTTTCCCTACGCCATGCTTACAACAGAGAGAAATTGGCTTCATCATACAGTTTATACCCACCACCCTCAGCGGTTGGTCTGGTTTAAGGCACCCAAAGACTATTACAGTCTTGCAATGAGCCGCATGAAACAGGCTCCTGGACTGGGAGCTTGTTCCTCCTCCGCCTTGCAGGAGCCAGCTGGGAGCGCGCAGCCAGGGGCACGCGCTGCCAGGAGGCTCGGCACGAGGCACCGCGGAGCCGAGGGATGCGGCAAGAGCCAGGACGAGCCCGAGACGCAGCCTGGCCAAGGCACAGCGCAGCCCCAGGTGCAGTGCACCCATGAACCGCCCCGGGTGGGAGCGACAGGCACGCACCGCAGCTGCTTTCCAGCGAGACGGAGTTTGGATCCCGCTCGGGGAATTCGGCAGCTTGCCGGTGCCGTGATTAACGTTCAGGAGCTCAGGCAGCAGTAGCGAGCTGGGGTTATTCCTAACACATAAACACCATCTGTGCCCTCGGAGCGGGGCCCAGCACCTCTCGCAGGTTGCGGCACCCGATCGGAGAAGCTCGCGACGTGGGCGATGCCCTTGAAATCCTGCCCCGCCACCCCGGGTCAGCTCAGGGGTGGGGACGGATGCTGCCATGCTGGAGAGAAACCAGCTGGATAAAGGAGAGAAACGGAGTGTGAATGGAGGGGAAGGAGGGAGCTGGGAGCCCATCAGCCCCTGGAGATGCTGTCACGGCGTCCGGTGTGCTGGACCGCGCCGGGCACTGGTTGCTCCTTCATCATTGGCGTCGCAGGGGCTGCTCAGGCTTAGCTGAAAGGCTTTGGCATTGGTGCCCAGCCTGAGAAAGTTCATTTTTACATCCCGTTTGAGGTATTCTCCCAGCTTCACAAAGGGACTTTTTGGGAAAAAGAAAAAAAAATTATACATATATATATATATGGAATATCGGACAGGACAAATTTTTCCACCTCTTTCCCATTTATCACCCTGAAGAAGATTAAAGCTTGTGGTCTCCTTAGCCTACATCCACATGCCAGGATCTCTTTTTTTTTYCTTTTTTTTCCCCTCCTCTAACCTAGTTACATTCCCATAAATGTAGTCTGCCCTCAAGGTATTAAAGATGTAGTGAGTGGCAACGCAGCCTGCAGACTCCCAGCTCGGCTGCAGGGCTGCCAGCAGCCTGCAAAGCCGGGCCGGGCTCCAAGAGGAGCCTGGTTCATGGAGGGCAGCGGGGATGCCGGGATTTAATCACACCTGCAATGGGAAATGCCAGAGAGGGGTGGGATATTTTATTTGAATGTCTGTGAAGAAAAAATGAAATGGAAAAATAATTTGCAGAATCAAGAAATTAGGGATGGGAAAGGGAAAGACTTGCAGGTGGGGGGGATCGCTGTCCCGTGGCCGGCTTCGGCAGAGCCCTGCGGGCGAGCCTCTGCGCACCTTAATTAAATTAGGGCTCTTTATAAAGTAATAACCAACATCCTTCCCAGTCACTCATAGTTTATTCATGCATTGCTCAGTTTTTGAAATCCCTCCGCTTTTCCCCCCTCAAAAGGTGCTCTCCTTTAAATCTTAATCACCACCTCGACTCCGGATCCCGGCTGGTGTTTCATTCCTTGTGGCGAGGCCGTCTGAACTCTGCCATCGACGCCTTCAGAGGCTTTGGTATTACACTGAACTTCTTCCATCACCATTAGCATATGCAGTAATTTATACAGTGATTTTAATTGAATACTCAGACCTCAGGGTCACATATGGAAATCAAACAATACCAGGAGCGGCTTCAGCTACTGAAGTACCTGGGAGCGGGCGGACACACACACACGAGCACAGCGCTGCGGGGGAGCAGGGGGTCGAGCTCGACCCAAGGAAGATGCTGACGGCTTTAGGAAGGAGAAAGGTGCCCGGCGGGTCAGGAGGGGCCTCGCTGCCCACGACGGGGCAGCTCCCGGGCAAGAAGGTGAAAGAGGAGAGAGTGACCGTCTGCAGCGGCACCGGGGAAACCGAGGCAAGGAAGCAACTTAAAGCAGCTTAACGCAGGATGCCCGGTCGTGGCTGTTCTATTTTTCTCTAAAGACCCGCGAGTGCTGGGTCTGCTTTGTTTTTGTGGTGTGTTTAGCACCATTCTGGGAAATGTGAAAATAATAATAACTATTAATAATATGCAATGATCTGATGACTCACGGGTTAATTGTCACTCACAAACAGACAATTATTCCCAGAACGTAAAACATTTTAACAATATTAATGGTGAAAAAGAAATGGGGGCTCTTTTGTCAGGGTTTGTTTTTTTTTAAGTGCCATTAATGCTTTATTCAATTGATGCATATTCAAAATGGTATAAGTGGGGCCCTCACTGTTTCAATTAGCATTAATGCACAATTATTTTTCTCCATATTTATGCTGCTCTTGCAGGGCATGGGTTTTGGTTGTTATTACTTTTTTTACATTTGTATGTTAATTCAGCGTTTAAAATATCCTTCTCTCCAAACCGTTTGCATGGTGATAAAGTATAATGAGAGGGAGAGAGATTTATGGCTGAAACACTAGAGGAAGAAAAGGGCTGCCTATCAAAGCAAGAGATAAATCCTGGCTTTTAGCAGATCATAAGATATAATTGCATCTAATGTGGAGATTGCACAGAATCAATTCATTCCTCAACACTGTTTACTGCCGGGAATTTGCAGCAAATAAGCCAGCCTGAAAAAGGACTCGACCCTGCGGTGGGGTGGCGTTTCCCCGCCACGCTGCGGCTGAAAGAACTGCCCTGCGCTGCGGGCTCTGCTCCGGGGAATACCTGCAGCTGGGACGTGTGATGGGGACAAACCGGTTGCAAAAGAGCTCCTTGTGAGCCTGGGGTTTTGTGCCACCTCTGCACGTTGAAATGGAAATGGGGCAGATCTCCGTGCACAGTTATTTTGCCTGGAGGAGATACTAAATTTTGAAGTGCTGGTAGTCACCTCCCTCCCACGCAGCGGGGCGAGCCGGAGAGACGGAAACGAGCTTCCCCCATCCCTTATCTTTAGAGACGAAAACCTTGATTTTTAAATATTTCTTTTTCCTTTATTCTTTTTAAATACTACTTTCTTTTTAAAATGCTTCTTTCTTCGTTAGCCTTTTGCAGCATCCCAATCTAACGACACTGGGGTACAGAGGAGGAAAGGTCCTTCTGTGCCTCAGCAGCAGAGCCAGGCATCCAGCCCTCGGTCCACAGCAGGGAACCAGCGCAGAGCGAGGGGCTGGTGCAGGATCCCACCCGCAGCCCGGCACCGCTTGCCACGGGGCCGCCTGGGCTTGCGGCGCTGATGAACATCGCCCTGTTCCCTTCCCGTCAGCTGCTAAAGAAACCTTTTTCTTTTCTGAGAAAAGAGACAGGGAAGGGCTCTGGGGAGCGGCGCAGGGAGATCACCGTTGATCAATCTTCCCATGGCCCTTTGGCAGCGACGCTGGCCGGGCAGGGAAGGAGCTGAGCCCAATCGATGCTCGTTAGCAATGCTTTAAAAGGAAAATGGTTTAGAGCTTCCACTTGGGGAGGGAGGTGAGCTTGCTGCTCTCTCCTCTGGAGGTGTGGCAGGGGCCACCTTAGCGATGGGGAAAAGCTCGCGCTAGCAGGGTTCGGCCAAGAGACGAGCTGCTGCTGGTGTCTGGGGTCCGTGTGCTGTCCTCCTCGGGAGGAAGGCTGCTGAGGCAGCAGGTAACGTCTGCCTCCATCTCACCTTGAGGTCTGGGGGAGAGGGGCTGGGGTCTGCTCCCGTCTCCTCTCCTTTCTGCTCCAGAGAAGCAGGGGTTTGCAAACCATCAGGCCATTTCACCCGGGCAAGCGCCTGGGGATATTCCCACAGAAGGGCTGCGCAGCAACCCTGCGGCCGACTGCGACGTGCAGGTCTCGGCGATCCCGTCGCTGGGCTCAGAGATGCTCCAGCCTCTGCCTCTCCTCCCGCGCTGAGCCAACCCCAGCACCCAGCAAGGATTGGGGACAGGGCGAAGCGGGTAGGGTCACAGAGGGGTCTGGTTTATTCCCCAATTTAGGGGCTGAACTTGCTGCAGAATTCGCTGAACCAAGCCAAAAAAGCAAGCCAGAAACCCCMTCCCTTTCCCACTCAGCTCCATAAATCACGTGTTGATTCAGGGCCCTTTGAGCCACGAGCCGGTGGCTGGGAAAGCCTGACCTGTAATAAACGCGGAGGCAGCAATATCTCTCCCTGCGGAGCAGGTTTATGGAGGCACGTGCTGGGGAGGGAGACACTTGGGTGGCCTGGTTCCTTTGGGGGACTTCCCAGAGACCCAGGAGAGACCCTCTGGGCCATACTGGGGACATCAGCTGGGACCTTACCTGCCTCACCAAAAGCATCACAAAATCTGCTCAAGGAGCTGATTCTCCACATGCACCTTAATTCCCTGCGGGTCACACCTTGCCTCCGTTTAGGTTGCATTTTAATTGCTGTTCTGGGTCCCTCACAGTTAATTCCTATTTGCACACCGGGGAGAGAAAGCGCCTCTGCCGTAGGTACAAACCCCGGCTCGCTATTGACGGCGCTGCTGTAATTAGCACCGCTAAAATATTTCTGCTGGACTCCACTTTGCCTTGACTGCTGCATGGCTCTGAGTAAGTAAATGAATCCAACTGGGCAGCTGTTCTCCAGGTCTCAAAGCTGGAAAAAAGGAGGAAAGGGAGGGAAAAACAGAGTGGCAGCATCTGCCTGTAGCTGGGGATCCTCCTGACAAGGTGCGGCTGGGGCTAATGAAAGGGAAATAATTACAAAATTACACCTTTCTGGCAGATATTTAGGGCTGGTGAACAACGAAGGTAAATGGAGCAGGTAATGCCCTCTCCTCTCTGCCCGGGTACCGAGTCTGGCTCTGGCAGCTCCGGCTCTCTACAGCCTCTGGTTATGGCAAGAGTGGGTAAAAAGCAGAGCCAGGATTCCCAAAGGAAGATGCCAACACTCAGATTCACTGCAGAAATGCTGAGTCCTGATCCTGCGCTTGGCCATAGACCAAATCTTTGCCTGACCTCAGAGAGGGTTCCTGCAGCCAGCAAGGAGACGGAGGATTTAAGACCTAATTTCCCATTAAATATGTACAAGCTAAAAAGGGCCAAGGGAATTTCTAATGCCAAAGAACATCTGCAACAGCGAGATGAATAGTTAGGGACAAAGGTATTTATAGATTCATTTATTTTGGCTCCTTTTAAGAGTTTCAGAGGCACCCTTTTGTCCACTGTGAGCTGGTTTCTGTCAAAAGCAAAAAGCTCAAGCAGGGCAGCCAGGAGAGCAGAGCTGAGAGAGAACCCGCGTGTGCTGGGGGAGCCCGAGGTGTCCCGGACCGCGCTCCTGGGGCTCAAGGAACATTATTTAAACTGCGGTGCATGAGCCAGGACTGAAAGAAGCTCCAAGACAGACCCCGGGGTGCAAACACAGAGGTTTTCACCCCAACCTCCAGACCATGGTCCCAGCAACTGACCCGGGAGCGTTTGCCCTCTGATCGCTGATTTTTCCCTTCCCAGGAGCCAGGCGATGACATGACTCCTTTGGGCAAACAGCCGGAGCTCATGGCTTGAGCTCTGAAGAGCTTGAGGTTTAAGCCTCATCCTTAGCTCATTAAAGTCCCTCATGCAGAAGAGATTTAAATTTTGGGACCCTACTGTTTCAGGCTTACAGGGAGGTGTATATTAACGCTTCCGTTATTCCCTAACCTGCCATTATAAGCCCCATCAGCTCAGCTTGATTTCCTCGCGCCTTGTGTTATGATGGGGAGTAAAATATACCCTGGAGAGAGCGTGGGCAGCGCGGGGGACACTGCACAAGGGCAAGTCACCGGCCCAGCCGCAGGCACAGGGGATACACAGCTTGGTTTGAAAGCAAACATGAAAATACAGCAATTTCAGGAAGTAGCTGACACTCCTTGTTTAATAAGTTAAAAATGCAGTTGTGAGTGTTCTTCGGGTTCTGAATTTTGCCAAACATCTCCCATCGCTTGGGAAAGATCCTGACGACAAGGGCTCACGYGCCTCCACGCAGGCTCCTAATTTCATAGTTCAGTGTATCAGAAAATAGGAGGAGGATTTGTAAAGAGAAGGAAATAGTTTAAAACACCTCACAGCTCTTTATGGCTGAGCAGACCTGGGTCCTGATTCACAGCAGACGTGGGAGTGTGAAGTACGTGCAGAGATATATGCCAGGGATGCATTTATTTTAGGATATGCTTAGCATTAATGTGCACACATAAGTTTGGAGGTGAATATAGTTGTAATATTCATGGGGAAAGCTGTGTTTTCCTCACCAGGAGGCACAGACCCCGCTCCACAGGGCACCATTAACATGGGAAGGGGGTTACTGTCCCCACAGCCCCCATTCCTGGTCGCAGATCTGCACATCGCACGTGCACACACACGTACCCTGCGTCAGCCTTATACCGCCCGATGCTGATGATGCCAAACTGTTGCTATTTGATGCCTTTTCAAACAAGCCTGCCCCGCGTAACATCGGCATTCATCATCATCGCCCAGACCCTGACCGAAACCCTCTTTGGCTGTGACAGCTCCGAGGCAGCGCACAGCCCCTGGTTTGCTGAGCTCGTGAACCATCGTATAAACTAACTGTCGTGTTACCATGCACATCAAGCATCTTCCACTCACAGGTTACCCTCTTTTGTTCTGTGTTTTTAACAGCACCTACAGAAACAGGATCCAAGACACCGTGCTCATCCTTGCCGTGTAGTAATGCACAGCCTGCAAACACCAATCCATATTCATTTCTACTCATGCATATGGATATATAAGCAGATATGTACTAAATGCGTGCAGGGATATATATAGGAGTTGGGTTGCATGTTTCCCAGGGACCTGTAGGCTTGTGTGAGTGCAGAGCTGCGAAAAGTTGCTGCAGACACAGGTGCACATTTGCAAAGATGTGCATACCTACATACGTACATGCAGATTTTTAATGTCTAAGGGGWCTCGAGGCTTACAGCTCTTGCACAGACAACGTTATGACGTTCTGGGCTACTTTTGTAGGAGGAAGATGCTTAGAAATAATGCTCCTCACCAAAGTCCACCGAAAATCCCACAGCTTTAGGAAATACCCATTCGTTTTCTGCCTCGCGCTCTCAGTTTTTGAATTTCGCAGGTACCTGAAGAAGTGGTGTAAGCAGGGGGGGAAAGATAAAGTAGAGCAAGATCAATACAGAGCAGTATTCATATACATAAGAATGGACTCTGCACCTCTCYCGGTTTGTGTATTTTTCTGACAAGTCATACAATAAAAAGGAGATGGGTATTTTCCACCTGTTCAGTGACCTGCTACGAGTGGTATCAAAATAGCACCCACAGGGCTTTGGCTCAGACAGTCGTGTCTTGCCAGGGGAAGGGGAATGGGGAGCAGGGGCTGCCAAATGCCTCCTGTGACGGGCAGCTCGGGACAGGCTGGAGCCCTCCACAGCAGCAGGCAGGGATGTCGGTCAGCTGTGAGCACCTGCTTATCTCAATTGCTACTATTTCTCCTAAAAAGCAGAGGCRCTGAGACAGCCCTCCCATCTCCATACTGATGTCCAAGGAAACCTGGAGTGTACGAGGGATATTTAGCTCAAAGACAAGAGGCTGGAGGGGAGGCAGGAGACCTAAAGGGCCGCTGCAAAGACCCGAGGGAGCTGCTGTTCCCCATTCCCATGCCAGACAGGGGAGAAATCACAACAAAGGTGCATCGGGGAGGATAGTAAGAGAAACCTTCTGACTGAGGGAAGCGTGAAGCTGCCCTGAAGGCTTCCCCAGGCACCCAGATGGCATCTCAGGGCTTGTTTACGCAGCAACAAACAGGACGATGCATCTGGAAAAAAACGTGTGATTTTAAGGGAGATGAATTCAGCTGGGTTTAGGCTGGAAGCGAAAGGAGGTGAAGAGAAACAGRGCCGCATTCTGCAAAGGAATTCCGGCCATTGAACTAATCCTCGTTAAGCCTGATGGAGATGAAGCGTGCGAGCGCAGTGCGCGCAGCCCCCACGCGTGGCCGCTCCGCGCCGGCCGCATCCGCGGGGCTCGGCCCCCCCCTAGTGTCGAGCCGGGGGGGAGGCGGCCGGGGATGCGCTGGGACCGTCCCTGCTGCCCGTGGCGGGCCGGGCTGGCGGCAGCAGCGAGGATGCTGCCGGGGTCATCGCTTTCAGCTCCCCATCGTCTGCAGCAGCGGGAATAGGAGAGGGGGTGTTTGCTTCATCCGTGTTTACRATGTTGGAGAGCTGGGGGGAGGCAAAGCAAGCAACGTAGAAAGCTCTTGCAAACTGAAAATACCCTCTTTCTCCTCTCCTTCCCTTCCCAAAATAGTAACATCCCTTACCCAGCCCTGGAGGGAAGCCGGGAGGTGAGTTCCTGCAGCGGTGATGCAGTCCCCGGTTCTGGGTATGTGCAGTACTGGGTGGCGAAGCAGCACKGCCGAGCTGCAGCTCAGCAGGGCACGCGCTGAGCTGCCCTGAGCAGACATCGGGAAATTTAGTCCAGTTTTCTGCAGCTTGCAGGAGGATGGATGATACCTGATCTAGCATAAACCTGTCATACAGGCATAGCCTATCAAAACTGCCTGAGCAAATTTGAAGTGGCAGAGTGAATTTAGACTGGATCAGTGTGTTATGTCATACAGCCACAGAGGCTTTTTATCTGGTGCTAGAAGCCCTGAAGCTGGATTTACAGTGCCATGAAACCCTGTGCCTGCTCTCTAGAGATAGGGAGTGAGTTTATCCCAGGAGCAGCAGGGCACCTTTCAATCCATCTTTATGGAAAGATGGATTTTTATGGAAAGTATTATATTTCTCCTTTCTTATAATGCCATGGACACAGTTTGTTTCAATTTTGACTTGCCTTACCCACACCAACGCGCAGCGGTGCAGACACAGGCACTACAAGCACTGAGTTTGCACCACTATTTATGTACATGCAAATCCCTTCATGTTGAGGCAAGCCATGAAAATCCGTCTCCACCTTGAGCCAAATCCTTGGAAAAAAATTACCCTTACACATCCCAGAGTCCCCCCGAGCACCTTTGGCCGTTGTGTGTCTGAAAGAGGGGCTTTGCGGCTGACACATCCAAGATTTAATGCAATGCAGGTAGTAAATAAATAAATAAGTCAGAGGGAATGGGAGTTAATGCAAAACGTTAGTGTTTCTCAAGCTACAAAGGGAAAAATATTGACTTGAAATAAGCAAGAGAGATACAGAGCTGGGCTTGGAAGAAAAGCTGGCTGAACAGCGGGCAGAGATGATTTGGTGTCTTTGAAGATGCTCTCTTTGCGATAGAAGTTCAGCAACCTGCAGGAATGCACAGGTCAGCCCAGAGGTGACGGAGAAATGGGCCGGTGGAGCGATGAGTGGCCATCAGCAGACAGAGAAGAATAAACGAGGAGAGGCGTCTGTTAGTTTGGACTTCCCTAATATTTTGTGCCTATAACCTTGACCCCTGAAACCAAACTTTCTGCACTGTCCCTGGGTACTCGTTACTCCCTCCGCCAGCACACCCCCCAACCTCCCTCCCAGCACAGCCTCTAGCAGACCCCCGGGTTTCAAAGTGACCCCCTGGGGCACACAGGCAGCGAGAAGGAAGAAATGAGAAAATGAGATATGATTGAAATCCCTGGGAGAATCTAGGCCGTTCACGCAGAACTAATCCATCAGGAAAAACAAGGCTAAAGCATTCCTCTCTGTAATGGGAGAATCTACGGGAGCTTCCAACAGCCCCTGAACTCCGGAGCAGCCACAAAGGCTGCAAGCAGGACCAAGCCCCGGGACGCTCCAGGAGTTGAACCATCGCTAAGTGCCCCTGGTCCTTTCATTTCTCAGCAGCCAGCGGGGTGCTGGCAAGCACTGGGCTGCGGCAGCAGAGCTCCAGCTTAGGAATTTGTTGCTTCCAAGGATATTTCCAGGGTGGACGCAGGGTCTCGACGGGCTGCGGCAGGTCCCTGGGTGTATCTGCGGCAGGGTGCTGGCTCCGGGGAGCTGCTCCTGCCCCATCAGCAGGCGCTGCCGCTGCAGCTTGCTTTAACAACGTAATGGGGAGCATTTCTCCCAGCAGACAGGGACCAGGGCAGGAGGTTTAGCAAGCAGCAACAGGGGCCTCCTTGCAGGAGTAAAGCTGCAGGACCTTGTTTTCGACATGAGCAGGGAACGCGGCGTTTCTCGGTGCTTCTAGAGTTACTGTTGCAGAGAGAGAAAGAAAAGGGGAATTGCTGGCACTATTTGCAGCTTGAGCGGTTTTTCTCTTGCAAATCATAATTACCCTCATTAAATCCATCTCCACAGGAATGGAGACACAGGATTAATAATACACGCGAAAAGATTCGAGCGCAGATTCAGGGCCTCGTAAAGCCCAGACAATGGCAGGGCCCTGATGCGAGGGAGGATTAGGGTTGTCAGCAGAGCACAGAACAGCCTTTAAGAGGACTCCTGCCGCCCCGAGTCCTTCCAGGAGAAGGAGAGGCAAAGCCACTGCCTACAGACCGAGCTGCTCCTTCTCCTCCCTAATCCCACCATTGTGCAGGAAAGCCTGGGGGCAGCAGTTTGCCTTTTGCAAGGAGCCTGGGGAGGCTGCATCTCTGTTGCGATGTGTTTTGGTCCCCAGCACCCAGCCGTTTTTCCTCCCAGGGCTGCCAGCCCAGGGCTGCTGCCTGCTCTCCCATTGCACCCCTATTATTATTATTGCACCCCTATTATTGCCCCCCTACTATTGCACCTGCAGTAAAACCATGCCCATCGCCTGCCGAGCTCCTGCAGAGAGATTTTTAGTAGAAGATGTTTCCAAAACCCCAGTAAACAGGTCTCTAATAACTTCCCAACACACTCTTAACAGACAGTAATTCCATTTTTAAACTGCAATCAAATCCTTTAGTTCAGGCAGCAATTTGAAGTGTGACTGGTAAATACAGGGATTCTTTGAGGCATCAGACCTCTGAGGCTTGAGCTGCTTACAGCTGCTGTTTGTAGCTTTAAAATGTAATGACCATTTCATCTGATAGCCCTGCGTTCCCGTAATACCCTCTCTCTGCCTGTCGCTGCTCTCAACCGGTGGCGTCCCCTTCCCTGGAGAAAAGTCACCGTCCCAGCTGCAGCGCTGGCCGGCACGGCACGGCACGGCGATGGCCCCGGGGCTCCAGCACAGCTCGAGGCTGCAGAAAGCGCCGGTCTGTGGGACACAGAGGGCCAGGACTCGCCCTGAGCTGGAGAACCTGAGCTCGTCCTTCCCCAGCAGAAGGGCAGCAGGAGAAGCAAGAGAATTACCAGCGAGGAGAATCCAGGAATCTGGGTGTGTTTGGGATGGAAATATGTTGTGAAGGACAACAGAGGCTGTCCAGCACTGAGGGACATTAAAGGGTGTCTTATTAGCGGTGCAGTCATTAGCTGTCTGTCTATCGAAGCTATTTCTAAGCCAGTCCTCACTGGGGGACCTAAACACTGCTTCAGCGTGTAGGCAGCAAAGGATGCCCGGCCGTGGCCACCCGCGCTCAGCCAGGCTTCTGCATCCGACGGGTGGTGCCTCCCGATTCGCTGCAGAGCGCAGCAAGGCTGCTGCGGGTCCGGGTCCCACCGCCCGATACTGCCCCGGGCCTCACCTCGGAGCAGTAGCTGTGTAAGATGTAGGCAATGCCTTTACTGCTTGGTTGTAGAAATGAGTTTCTTTTAGAAAACATACCGAGGGAAATGAAAGCTGACGTGACCTTGATGGAATTATTAAGGCTATTGATCGGGCTGGGAGCTCAGCGTTGCTAATTCCATCAATAAGAAATATGATATTGCAACAGTCAGGCCTGATGACTGATGGCTTGTCTATGGGTTTAATAAAACACTTTGCCTCTCTACAGCACCCTTCATTTGTGGATCTCAAAGTCCTTCGGAAACATTAATGAATGGGCACTTGCAGCCACGAGGTGATGTGCCCAGCACTGGTCCCGAAGGGTGTTGATGGATCTGCTCCCATGGGCTCCTGCTGGAGACCAGACCAAGAGGCAGTTAAAAGCTGCTTTTGCCTGTTATAAGCTGGTGACTAGTGGGAATTGTTCCCATTTAATGAAAATTCCCCTTTGTTGGTGTAATTCACGGTTGTACCCATTGTGTTGATTGCTGGCTTGTACAGTATGTGCGGCTGGAGCAAAGCCAGYGCGTGGCCTTGAGTCCTCTGCAAGCATGACACCACCGACGACATCTCTGCAGGAGCTTTTGGTGGGGACTGACTTCAAAGAAGCAAAATCTGATTCTGCCAAGTGCCCGTGTCAAAAGCTCCGGTCCAACCATCTTTGCACGTGATGGATGGTAGCAGCCCCACACCAAATCCCACCCCCGCTCCAGTCACCCCAGGTCTCAAAATGCTCAAGGAGCACGGAGAGCCCTCGCTCGCCAGCATGCCAAGAGAGATTCGGGCACAGAGGATGAAGCAGCTCAGCGGCAGCACCCAGCCCAGGACCCTGGTTGCTCCTGGCCAGGCAGCATCGCTCCCCAAAGCGTCTCCCAAGCCCAGGCAGGCTCACGCCTGCCCTCTTCCCCCTGTCCTCGCCTCCACGTCCCCATTCCCCTCGCCAAAATTCACTGCCTGGGAATACAAGCTGCAGAATGCCTCCTCCAGCCCGGCCGAAATTGCCTGTGACCCAAAGCCACGCAATATAGCACTGGTGGTGAAGAGAGATGAGAAATTTGAGCTGTAATTAACTCCTGCGAAGAGACATTTTGGTTTCATTTCAGGCTGCGATCCGGAGGGTACCTGAACAAGACAGGCACCTGGCTCAATTGCCTGGGACCTTGTTTATTCAAGGCCCAGAATCACACTGTACAGTTTGTTGTATTGATTTGCTCATGTTGAACACGACTCTATAAACAGCAAATCTGCTGGGGATTTTCTCTCCTTTTCCTGCAAGACAGGAAATAAAGGGCAAAAGAGAAAGGACGGGAAGGAGCAGGCACAGAAAAGGCATTTTCAGTGGGCCATAAAAATGGATTTGACACCAGGCTGCCTCCTGACGGGAGCAAAGTTATTGCAATGGAAATTATCTTTTAAGAGAAATGCAAACACGGCTCAGGAGCCAGAGCCGTTAACCGGGGTCAGCCAGCACCGCCCCAGGGCTCCCCCGCCTCCCACGAGCCGGCACCCCAGCCAACTGGGGCGGTTTCACTTCTTCCTCTACTTTTCTCCATTTAACACCTTTATCGTACTTCTGAGTCCAGGAAGGGCACCAGCCCCAGCATCATCCCCCGGCTCTGCAGCCCCACGGCAGCGACACGGGGTGGGAGGGCAGCAGGGCGAGACCCCGCTCCGTGCCCCGGGTGATGCAGATCTGAACAGACACAGTTTTCCCCATCAGAGCAAGGTGAGAGCCAGCACCGCAGCCGTGTCTCTGAGGACTTTTCCCGGTGCCGTGCAAGCCCTCATCCCGGCAGCATCACGGTGGAGCGGGCAGGGGCATGGGGACCGGCAAGCGTCCTCGTCCGTGCACCGCTGGGCTCYGTGGGAGGACAAGCTCGGGAAGGGGCTGAGTGGGCCCATACCCAGCAATTTGCATTCGCCCAGCACCAGGCTGTTTACCCAGACTGCGCTTCCATAAATAGAGGGCTCTGCAGCCCATACGTCTGGATATAAAAATATGTATGTTCTGCATAAGGGGATTAAATGTTTATGAGCCATTATAAATTCGTGCTTTTCATATTTTATTCATAGAACCTTTGCTGAGCACAGGCTGGGCTAATAGACCCATTTCCAATGCATTTCCCCCTTTTCCTTTGCCTTTCACAGGGCCGATTTGTCGCTCACACGTGGAGTTTTTCTCATGCCACGCAACGTGCGGAGGATGGTATATCCATATAACTGCGATGCCGCAGGCAGAGGATGAGGAAACAGGGAGAAAACCTCCTCCAGAGAAGAAGGACTTTGGGTTTTCTCCTTGACTTTCCCTTTCCTGGGAGGACACGCTCCCTGTTTAGAAAGCAAGCATGAAAAAGTCCAGCAGATGAGCCGCCTGAAAGCAATTACCAGGGCTGATGGGTTTTCCTGCAGCACCTGCTCCCGCAGCCTCCCCGTCCCAGCTGCATGCACGCTCTGCTATAAATGCACCCGGCCAGGAAGCCCCAGCCCTTTGGGAGGCTGTGGGTCCGTGCCGTGGCYGACAGAGCCTGCGCTGAGGACCCACAGCATCTTTATTTAAAAGTTGTCTAAGTTTGGTGCCTGCAAAGCCTGACACTGGGGTGTCCTGGCTGCCGAGGGGATGCGGTTCCTGCAGGGAGGTGGAGACTCCTCTGCAAGCAGGTAACACGGCGTGGGGGCACAGAGGGGGACGGGGGATGTGGGTGACCAGCCGGAGGCCACCTGAGCACTGGGTGCCAGGGCAGGAGGGAGAGGGAAAGCAGGAGAGAAGTGTGTTTTCCTGCTGTTTGCTCGGTGGCTCGGCTGCAGCTCTGGCCAGGGGAGCAGGGCTTGGTGCGGCAGCAAGTGGAAGTGCCAATTTCTCAGCCGAGAGGAGAATGAGGTTGAGAATTAATCCTGCTAATGAGATGTCAGGATTAGTTTGTATGTCCTTGTCACCAGGACAGGGTGACAGCGTGTGAGAGGTGCTGAAGGGTCCCCGAGGCAGGCAGCTACTTGATTTTTCCTGGAAGGAAACCAAGCTGCTCACAGCCGGTGCTGTTGTGGGCTGCGAGGCACTGCTGAGTGCATCTTGAGGGCTCCCAGGGAGGGGGGAGCCGAGGGCTGCAGGCAGGACCCTCACCCATCAATAGCAGGATCTCCCCTCGCTTTGCCCGCTGGGACCCAGAGCCCAGTGTCCCGGGGCAGCAACGCTTGGGCAAAGATTAGCATCCCGCATCCATCCATCCACCCAGCCCCCCTGCCGTGCATGCAGCCAGCGGCTTGGGCTGTCCTGCAACCCCCAGACGCAGTGCACTTCCAGATACCCCCAATGCCACCTTGCCACCAGCATGCACCAAACAAATTCTTGTTTTTATCTCTGCTGAATTGAGACTGAATGGAACCTTAGGAGACTTAGGGGAGAAAGCTGGTGCCCTGTGTTTGTTGGCTGCTTCAGCAGGATGAGTTTAAATACAGGACAGGTGGCATCTAACAGAGCAAGAGAAGAACTGAGGCACTAATCCTGACCCTGCTTGTGTCTTGGCTGAGGCTTGCGGGGGCTGTTAAGGGGCTGGGATCGTGAGTACACCTGTGGACATGGGCCGAGCATCTCGGAAGGGAGCTGAGGGCCCCTTCATCGTGGGGTGCCCCAGCAGAGCCCCGGACCCAGCTCCCCTCCGGAGCCATTGCCTTGCTCCATCCTTCTAGTTGCTTTCTATCAGCATGAAGTAATTAAGTTCATAAGGCATCAGACAATCAGCTAGCAGCCCACAAGACGTTGTGTTTAATCATGTACTAATGGCATGTTCTTGGCAATAATTACAAGATAACAGTGTTTGCAGGCTGTAATCAGAACAATTCTAGTAATTAAATCAGCCTTTTGTCAGCACGCTCCTTCCTCCTTTGCCGGGTGCGGGAGCGGCGTGGCAGGACCCCTCCAAAGGAGGAGCGTGCACCCCAGAGAGCACTTGCCGTGCCGGTGGCCCACTGCCACCGCTGTGGTTGGCACCACTAATTGAAATCGAAGGGGAATGGAGCTGCTTGCAAGGAGCTCGTTGCAGCAGCATCATCTGGCTCGGGGACATGCACCCCTTCCCAGGGCTGGTGACCTTGCCCCGCTCTGCCCGAGGGTGCCCGCGGGCTGGCCCCAGGGACGTGCAGGGCTGTTGCTCTGCCTGTAAGGGGTCAGTGGCACAACCCCCTTAGCCCCTTCCTTCCCCATCTGCTCGGGGACTGCTGCAGGCGTCGGCCATGGGACAGGCACAAAGCAAAGGCAGCAGTAAGGGCCGGCATGAACCCCTCATGTCCTGCCTCCAGCACTGGTCTAACCCCAGATCCACCCTTCCCTCCCGTGCTTTACAGCCGAGCCTATTTGCTTTCTGCCTGGGTACGGACCCATGCCCGCAGCTCATTTCTCCCCCTGGAAGCCCCTATCTCGCATTCAGGCCCACTCCCACATGCACTCACTCACCCACAAACCTTTAATTTGGTCTCTGATAAGATTTCCCAGCCTCATTATAGCAGCCAGGCTCACCATTTACATTTAAATGAATGGGCTATTAACAAAATTAATTCCCTGCGACACCGTATTGCCTGCCATCCCCGGTCTGCAAGAGTCTTGTCACTTTTTTGGGTAGAGCCAGTATCCAAATTTGACCTTTTCCTTGGAGAAGCAGGATCAGCTCCTCCAGCTGCCTGCGTGGCACAGATGGGGCCAGCAGCACTGTTCTCTGCAGTAGAGGGGAGATTCGCTTCCCCTGTATATTGCTGATGGAGCATGAGATTCATTCAGCCCGCGTGTCCCGGCTGGTGCAGCTACGTATGGCACTTCTGGCCACAAGCAGCAGAACAAGCCATTTTAAAAATAACTCCCTCTTTTTAAGAGGCAAAACCATCAAACAATAATCCAAGAATAAAAATAAGCAGTTTTATGGCTCCTCCAATAATTAACTTAGTTCTCAGCTGTTAATTTATGTACCCAAAGTCCTCTGTTTAATATTCTAATTTGTGGTTAATCATCTATCAAGAGAGAACAAACGGTGATTAGCTCATTTTTACCTCCTTGAGGGTGAGAGAGGCAATTTGGTCTAATCAATGCGTTAGCTTGCTCAAGGAAACTTTTATCTCATCGCCCTGAATTATTCATGCGGCAGCGCTGCCCCTCGCCACGGGCACATACGGCGGCCCCTGTGCCACAGAAATGTCACCGGGCTGAGGTGCGAGGATCATGCTGATGGGTGACCATGGACAACCGTGCAGGAGGCAATGCCTCCTCTTGGCAAAGCTCTGCTAGGGATGTCCCAGGGATGAAAAGCCCTTCGTGTACAAGGGTGGTCCATGAGATGGTGGATCCCACCCTCTCTGCTGGATGTCCCCTCTCCTGGCCGCTGCCGGGACTCTCCGGCTGCCCTGAGCTCTGTGGGTGGGTTTCTCTTCTCCCGATGGAAGGGAGCCATCCCACTGCCTCCTGCCAGGGCCGTGCCGGGGCACTAATAGCACATTCAGCTGCAACAATGGTCCACGTGGCCCCGGAGTGGAACAAGTGGCACTTGTCCAAATGCAAACTGCAGCCAGAACCGCCGGCCTCATCAGCCTTCAATGGCAGTAATCAGAGGCCCCCTAATTACTCCAGGCTACAGAAATCGGACTTCCATTCCCCCCCCCCAAGGCTTTCAAAGAAGAGGGGAAGAGAACGAAAGCTGTGACTCTTGCAGGAGGTCTCGGCAGGCCCAGCGGGGCGATTGGTGCGACCCCGAAGGGATCTGCCTTGATTTCCTTTCGTTTCTTCCCTTTTGTCTTTCACATCACGCGAAAGCCATGTGATGGTGCTGGACTCCACACCTTCATGTTTCTGGAGCCTTCGTAGCTGCACAGACTTGGGAGAAGGTTCTTTTAAAATTATTTCAAAGATTCCACACGTTTTTGTGTTGAAAATAAGTCGTGACTGGCCATGGTCCRGTCCCTGATGTTTGAACGACTGGGGACACTCAATAGATTGGGCTGCTCTCAGCCGCTGTGTCTCACGGGAGCTGCGTAGCCCAAAAGCCCCAAGGCCCTTTCCCTGTGACCAGTGGGACAGGCGAGGTGACAAGGACCTGGGCTGGCTCCCCGTGGCCCCGTCCGCAGGAGAATCCACGATGTCAAATTCAGGCACGAGCAGGTGGGAGGGAAAAGAGCAAGAGCTCCAGACAGCTGCTTCCTTGGCACTTTAATTAAAACCTAATCTTCTTAATCTTCCCAGACGCTGGCCTTGCCAGCCTCCCGCTTGTGAGGCTGCAGAGGACCCGGCTGTAGCTGCGCCCGCCCTGCAGCATCTCCCGGGATGTGGCTGGGGAGCACGGTTGCCTGCTGAAGGTCAAAGCCGCCTCTCGCTAACAGAGAGCTCAGCCACCGCTGCAATTAGCACCTTTTGGGAGGCCGCGTGTGGCTCTGAACAGCAGCGAGGTCGGCAAGACCAGTGTCCCTGACTGTGCTGGAGCACTCGCTCCATCCCATCCCTTCCCGGCCAGCCCTGCCTGGGGATGTGCAYGCTCGGGTGTGAGGAGCCCCTGGGCTTCTTGGAAAGGACTCTGTGTCCTCCCGGGCAGCCCAGGACCCTCTGCAGGCACAGCGGCAGCTTTCCTGTCTCCGGCAGCCCTTTGTCCTTCTTGGAAGTGGCCTCTCCCTGCTCCCGGACCACAGCCCTGCTCTCGCCCCTCGGGCCCTCCTTGTACCAACGTCCCTGCAGCAAACCTCCGCACCCCCGGTTCCCTTCTACCAGCGCGTTCCAGCCGTGCCGCGTTCATCCCGGAGGTGGGAAGGGGCTGAGCGAGGGGGGTTCACCCTTTCCCCCCCCAAGCGAAGGGGAGAGCGCAGCCCTTGCAAGGCGCAGCCCTGTGCCTGGGGGGGAAGCCCTGCAGCCAGCCCCTGCCAGGGGTGCAAACTGGGTTTAGTGGCCAGAGCCCAAGTGTGGGCTCCCTGGGAAGAGGGGGATTCGGCGGGCAGGCAGCTCCCTCTCGTGGGGGAAAAAAAAAAAAAAGAAGGGAAAAAAAAAAAAAAAAGATTATTTGGGCTGTGGAGCTGGGATGTGGCCCCAGATGTGCTGCACAGCTGGAGCCCGGGGCAAGCCCAGCCTCGGGCTGTCCCCAAGGGGGTTTGATAACCTGAACTCCTCCCCAAAAAGAATTAGGATGAATCTCCCCATTTGTCCAGAAATGGAGCCAAGTGCTCAACAAGGCTATTTCTTCACCTCGCCTAATAATGATTTGTTATTATTTGGGGCAGAGATTGGATGCCTTCCAGCTGTTTCATTTCCACAGATACTTGGGTTTCAATCTCTCTTGTCTCTGTAATGGCATCCAATCTGCTATTTATTGGATGAATATTTATGAGGGCTCTGATGAAGAGGCAGATTCGGAGCGGGTTTGCCACTCATTGGAAACAACCAGAGTCTGGCCCCTAATTAATACGCAGCCTTCTTAATTCCTTGATTAAATTCCAACTTGCAAATAAAACATTTGCATTTCACTTCCAATTTTTTTTTTCTTTTTAAATAAAAGACAGTCCCCTTAAAGTTAGCTGATTGCACATTAGGTGACAAGGCAGCGGTTTGCAAAGGGCTCAGAGAAGGTAATTTAAATGGAGAAGAGTATAGGACACATCTGAAGAGCCTGGGGACACAGGGACAGATAAGGGTACATGGGGGAAAATGCTCTGCTGCACAGYGAGGTGCATATGGGGAGGGAAGAGCACACGGTGCTGGGTCTGCCTGGGCTTGGATCTGGTCCTTGCCAGGATTAGCCCCCTCCAGCTGAAGCACGCCCGGGTGGGGCTGAGCCCCGTCCCGCTGCAGCCCCGTTTTGGCTGAGATTTGCYGGCAGTCCCTGGGCCGGTGGCAGCGATGCTCTGTGCCGCAGGAAGGACCCAGCCAGCCTTTCCCACCACCTCTTCCCGGGATTTGTTACCCTGCCAAGCCGAACATGCTTTGCTAATAAACAAAAATTGATTTTTATTTATCTTACAAAGCGAAGCCCCATTGCTCCCGCTGCACAGCTTTAATCCTTTCTGCTGTCGATGGCAATAATGAGAAAGACACCTGCGGATCCTGTTAGAGCTGCAGGCCTCCTTTTTAACTATTAAGAGATCAATACCCTTTGCAATGCTGCTAATAGTTTTCTGGCCCACTTGATTGCGAGGGGGCTCGGGTGGACTCGGCRTTACTTGAAGGTGCCTGATGCATTTCTGGCAAATTTGCTCAGCCTCCGACACGGGGGGCTGAGGGGTGGCAAATTCCCCTGCGCGTTTGCAGTGGTGCAAGAGGGAAAAAAGAAGGAGCTTTTGCTTGAGAAACTTATTGAGAGGCTGAAGTTGTCCCCAAGGGTGGGAATGAGCAATTGAGACACCCAATAAGGGGCTTTGTTGTCTCAAAACAGCAGAAAAACTAACTTCAGCCCTCAAATCATAACCCCCCCACCAGTATAGTCTTGGTTTGATTCAAAGAAATCAACACGTCATTTCAGTTCATTAACAATCCATCTCATTTTTATTGTCCGTTTTTTTAAAAGTTGGTGTTTTTCTACTCATAGTTATAAAATAATCCTATTTTACAAAGATTTACAGCTCTGTGAGTGCCCAGCAGTGAACAAGGCTGGATCTGGCAAGTCTCTTAAATAACCAAACCACAATTTTTGTTTTTGTTTTTGTTTTTTTTTTTAAAAAAAAAAAGGAAAAAGGAAATCGGCAATGAGCCGATTCAGCACCAAGCAGGACATAACAGAGTAAGAGGGTTTGTATAAAAGACAATTTATTTTGTTGGGAAGGGGCACAGGGAGTGAAGGACGGGCAGAGGGGGCAGGTAATGAACCCCAGTAACGAGGACGAGACTCGGGGTGACCTCTCTTTATTCTCCACTGTCCCCCGGGCTGTGGGAGGGGGGTGATACCTACACCAAATTAAATTCCCGAGGCTGCGTTTCCCCTCCAGCGGCTGCCCTGAGCCCAGCGCCCTCCCGYAGCCGGGATGGGCAGAGGTCGCTCCCGACGGATTTGCAGTTTTCTGGTCTCTTTGCTGCCAGCCCCGGCGTGGGTTTGCCGGCCGGGTCTGCCGCAGTGCTGGTGCCTCCTCAGTAGACGGGTCCCTTGACAGCCCCCGGCTCCGTCAGGCGCATGGCAGCATACGCCGAGGCTCCCAAGCAGGCGGCCGGCTCGCAAAACCCTGGCAGGCCAGCGGGACCGGGCAAGCCCGGCCGGCCAGCCTCTCCCGGGGAGCCCGGCAGGCCCCGCTCCCCAGCCTTGCCATCGAGCGCGTGGCCGGGGATGCCAGGGAGACCTGCAACGGGAGCGTGGCCGTCAGCGGGTGTATGCGTGCTGYGTTTGTGGGTGCTGAGCCCAGCCTTTGCCAGAGCAGGGGCTGGGGTACGGGAAACGCTGCTGGTGAGGACGGGGATGCGTTAGCAGAGCGGTGCGGCAAGCGAGCAATACCAGGAAAGCGGCTGGCAGAGCTGCAGGCAGCGAGGATGCAGCAAAGGGTGCTACAAGTTGGAGATTTGCGGGATGAACCCATGCAGGTTTGCAGGGATGGGCCAGAAGGTCCTGAGCCGCTGCTGGGCACGTCACCGCACCGGCAAGGGGCACGGGGGCTGCGGGGACCCCCCACTGCCTGCCCTGTCTGTGCTGGGGGGAGAGGGGCTTACCTGGGATCCCCGGGGGACCCGGCATGCCCGGGTGGCCRCGGCCAGCTTCTCCCCGCTCACCCTTCTCGCCTCGCTTCCCTGCGGGGAAAGAAACAGGGAGGGAAGGACTTGCTGGAGCCACAGTGGGAAACACGGACCGTGCAGGGGCAGGGAGGGGGCTGCCCCTGCTCAGGGACTGAGCTGGGGGACGAGTGTGGCAGGAGAAGGCAGGGTCTGCTCCGAGGAGGATTTTTGCCCATCACGGGGTGGGTATGGCTACTCACCACCTACCTTTAGGTCCTATGTTGCCGATCTGCCCGGCAGCACCCAGGATGCCGGGGACGCCTCGAGGTCCCATGGGTCCATGTGGGCCCTGCTCACCAGGTGGCCCTGGGGGACCAGGGGGTCCGGGGGGTCCCATGGCACCAACTCCACCCAGGGCTGCTCTCTTGGCGCTGACTGCCACCTCCGCCAGCTGCTCTGTAGGGCAGAGAGAGGCCGGTGTGGGAYGGGACGCGGAGGCAGCCACTCCGCCAGCGGTGCCCTGCTCACCCCCTCACCTTGCAGCATCTTCAGGACCACGTCGAYGATGTGCTGGTCCCCAGCGTCCCGGCCCTGCCAGCAGTGAGAAGAAGGACACGCCGTAAAGGGAGAGCGCTCCTTCCATCTCCATCTGCACGCGCTGAGCCGGTCCCATCCCAACTCCCTGGTCCAGAGCACCTCCCTGCACCCAATGCCACCTTCCCAACCCTTCTTTGTTTTCCGTTCGGTCCCAGTACAAGTGCTCCAGCCTCRGCTCACGCCATGCCCGGCCACGCTGCAACCTCCTCACAGCATTAACTTTCTGCAGCCCCATTTTGCAAGTCTAAAATGAGGCTTATACGGAAAAATTCTGTCCTCTGGGCAGGCTGCAAAGATACATATTGGAGCTAAACCTGCTGCTGGTGCTATATGCAGTGAGAAATAAAGAACTCTTCTAGAAAGATGGGATCCCAGCTCAGCCCTCCTGGAGAGCTCATGGGGGAGCACTGGCAGCTCCCGAGCCGAACGGCAGCCATTTTCCAGAGGAATTGGTTGGTAAGAAAAGGTCAGAGGCAATTCATCTGCAGAGCTGAACAAGCTGACGGTGGCAGCCCCCAGGTCACCACCTACGCGGTGCAGGAGGTGAGGAGGGGATGCGGGGCGCTGGGGGTACTCACCGCTACGCCCYGCTGGCCGGGCATCCCCGGCACGCCGCGCTCCCCGACGAGTCCTCGCGGGCCGGGGGGTCCCGGGTAGCCTCGCACGCCAGGTGCGCCTGCGTCCCCCGAGGGGCCGGGGAAGCCGAGCTCACCCTGGATGCCTTGCTGTGGTGGGGATGGAGAGCAGTGTCGGGATGGGGGAGCTCAGCTCCATCCTGAGCACAGGGGCTGCGCCCCGAGACCCTGAGGACTTCCAGTACCAACTGCTGCAGCTGGGTTCTGAACCCCAAACGGGGTCTGAACCTGAATCCAGGGCTGAACCCGAATCCAGGGCTGAACATGGTTGCTGAAGCCCATCTCCGAGGAAAATACGTTCTCAGGCGACCAGCGTGCAGCATGCAGCAGCTCCATGGAGTGCCGCTGCCTTTGTTAGGAGGATCGCCTCTGGCTGAGGGTCCCGCAGAACCACCCAGCGTGAAGGTGCGGGGAGCCCCTCRCTCCCAAACCCCCAGTCACTCACCTGTCCCTTTGGCCCCGGCTCACCCGATTCACCCTGGGGACAGAGGACACAAGAAATGCAATGGGGAGACAGCACGAATTTAGAGATGCAGCTGGGGGGAGGCACACGTACCCCCCCTCCCCGAGCGCACCGCAGCTGCGCTGGGGTGCAATGCTGCGGTGCCTGGGGCCATGCCGGGCAGGAAACCCCAGCACGGCCACAGCATGTGGGCAGGGACCCACGTCCAGCCCCTGTCCCCCCCACCCCACCCCAGGACCTGTCTGTGGGGACCCACCTTCTCTCCCTTCAGCCCCGCGAGGCCGTGAACGCCCGGGTCTCCCTAGAGGAAAGGCAATCAGAAATGTGAACCTTCACTGCCAGCACCCATCTCCTCCACAGCCACTTTAACCCCCCCTTTCCACCTGCTGCGTTCGACTGGGATGCTGGGGGTATTGACGGAGAAAGTGCCTGGTGTCAGTGGGTGTCAGCCCCCCCAGAGGTGGGTGCCAGCCCTGTTAAACACGGGTATCAGCGATTCCCCACTGGATCCCCCAGCCCGGGCAGGAGGGTGATGTACTCACAGTACCGCCTTTGGGGCCGGTTTTCCCTGGGGAGCCCTGGAGAAAGGAGGGGGGGATCAGCCCAGCTCAGTGCAGCTTCCCTGAGCTGGACCCCATCCCCTGCAGCCGGGAGCAGTCACCTTGTCTCCTTTGACTCCTGGCAAGCCCTGGGGTCCTGGGATCCCCGGCGGACCCTGCTCACCCTTGGGCCCCTGGGGATCAAGGTAACATGGGGAAAAGAGAAAAGTGAGTGAGAAGAGGCCGTGGGAAGACCCTCCTCCCGCACCGGAGCATCCTCTCCAAGGCAACGCGATGCATGGGCAGCTCCCTGTGCCCTCCAGCAGCTCAGGCGGCCCCACAGCATCTCAACCTGCCCTGAATCCAGCCTCCACGGGGGGACAGGACAGAAAACGATGGAGGAGCCTCCCCTCCAGCCATGCCGAGGCGGGGGGCTCCACCAGGGATGGGGCCCTGGCCCTCAGGAAGCCAGAGGGACAAAGGTCACTTTTGGGCTATTTTCCACCCCAGGAAAGCCTCCAAGAGGGGCCGGGCAGCCTCCCTGCTCTCTCTGGGCTGGGAGGAAATTCCTCTCCCGGCTGGGGCTGGAAACCCAGCGTGGCCCTGAGCCTGCTAATCCCCRCGCTATTTGCCCCGTCGGCTAATCCCTCACCCTGGCAGCCAGGCACAGCGGGACGGGGCGCGTGATCGACCCTGGCCGTGATCAAAGCGAGAGGTCCGTGCAGCAGCGCCAGCCGTGCCCTGCTGCCCCCGTCCCTCCTCCCCAGCCGAACGCCCCGGGCTGAGCATCCCCGAGCCGTGCCGAGGCGAAGCCTGCTTCCCAGCCCGGCTGCGGGCGCAACTCACCACTTTCCCCTGCTCGCCGGGGGGGCCCACGAGGCCACGCTCACCCCGGTCGCCCTGCGGAGACCCRGGAAGAGAGCAGAGTCAGGGGCAGCTCCCGGCACTGCCACAAACCCTGCAGTGCCCTGGACTCACCTTCATCCCGGGGACACCCTGCGGTCCCTGCTCACCCCGAGGTCCAGGCTCACCCTAAGAAGGGGGAAAAAAAAAAACAACCCAGACCAGCTGCCTCTCTTGCGTTTGCATGCCATCATCTGCCCTTCATCCTTCCCCGAGGGACGTGTGGCCCTGTCCTTGTCCCCTGCAGCCAAGCGAAGGGCTGCCACTGCGCCGGGTGGCCAAGGAGGGGCTGGAYGCAGGGTGGGAGAAGTGGCCCCAGGGGCTTCCCCGTGAGGAAGCTGCTGCGGGGCAGAGGGAAGAGGAGGGTTGGAGGGGGATGAAGTGCCCAGCTCTGCTTTCTGTTTGACAGCAAATAGGGAAAAAAGAGCAAGAGAGAGAGCGAGCAACCCCCAGGCTGTGCCCGGGAGGAACATGGTGATGTCTCCATACTTACAATCTGCCCCGGGGCACCGGTGACACCGGGCTGGCCCCGAGCACCCACTTCACCCTGCAAACAGGAGACAGAGGCGGTTCAGGGACAGTGAGGACAGGGGAGGGGACGGCATGGGGACAAGGCTGCGGGCTCAGGGATGGAGCGTGGAGGCTGCCGCAGCGCTGTGCAGGGTGAGCGGGGCTGCAGGGTGGATGCTCAGAGGGGGTTACTCCGGCCCCGGCTGCCCCAGACCCACCTTGTCTCCTGGGCCACCTTTGCTTCCCGGCTGGCCTGGCAAGCCCTGTGGAAACAAAGCCGGGATCAAACCCTGTGCACCGGAGGCAGCAACCCCGGCCGGTGCCCTGTGCCCAGAGGCAGCATCCCTGCTGGGTGCTGGCCCTGCACCCCAGCACCACCCGGGGATGGGGGTGCCACCCCACGGGTAACGGGGTACCTGCCCGGGCGGGGGGCTCCCACGGTCCCATACTCACAGCTTGTCCCCGGTGTCCCGGCGTTCCTGGGCGGCCGGCCTGTCCCACGCCACCCTGCGAGGGACAGAGAGGATGTTACCGCGTGGCGAAGAAAGGTGCAGAAATGAGGTGTCCACGGGTGGGACAAGGGACTCCTGGCCAAAGGGGGACACTGCCCTTGWCCCCGTGGGGACAGCCACGCTCCACTAGTCAGGAGATGCCACGTCAAGGGCCGGGACCTTATGCCACTTGCCGTCCCCATTATTTCCCGCAAGCACTGGTATGAGGAACAGCATGTGTCTGTTCCCTGTTGCCAGYGCAGGCAGCACCCGGCAGCCCCTGCCCGCAGCAGCTCACCTTCACGCCTGGGATACCCGGGGTGCCGTCTTTGCCATCGATGCCCGGGAGACCCTGCGAAAGGGGGAAGAGTCGCCCTGTCTGACACCTCCGAGAGGGACTGAAAGGCTTGTGGTGGGGGCAAAAAAAGGCTGGGAAGGGAAAGGAAAGCTCCAGCCCTGCGCTGAGCCAGGGTGCAAGGATGCGGGGTGGCCCCGAACAGGACAGAGAGGGACAGAGAGATCTTTGACTTGCAAGGGGCTCAGCCCTAGATGTGGGCACGGGTGCCGCCGGCTGTACTTACATTCTCTCCCTTGGGGCCGATGTCTCCTTGGGGGCCCCTGATACCACGGCCACCCTAGAGCAGGAGAGAGCAAGCGTTATTTCAGGTGCCCTCTTGGTGCAGGGGACGGAGCTGGGAAAGGGAGGAGATGCCCATCGAGGCACCCCAGGCAGAGCCCCTGTCTGTGCCAGGGAGCGGGGCCAAGCTGGGGAAAAGGGGGCATTGGCATCGCAGGAGGCACGGCGCTGCCCTCCCCGACAGGGGGGTTACCTACCAGATCTCCTTTCTCACCAGGGTCCCCAGGTGGTCCCTTGGGGCCTTCCCTGCCCTGGAGGGGAGAAAGATGGGGGCTGAGCAGCGAAGTGTGGGGTCCCCCGCCTGCCCCGCAGCCCCCAGGGATGAGGGAGGGCACTCACCGGCCGCCCGGCCACTCCAATGGTCCCGACCATCCCCTTGTAACCAGCAGGACCCTGCAAAGAGAGCACGGGAGGGTCAATTCCTCCCACCCCAACCTCAGCCCCCAGCCAGGTCCGACCCCACTAGCAAGAAGCAGCGTCCAGCTCCCCGAGATGGCCAAACAGCCATGTTAGCGATGCTCCTGGGAAGCAGCCTCCAGCCTGGGAAGCATCGCCACAGCTCAGCCCTGGGGAGCTGGTCCCGCTGACCCCGGAGCCAGGCACAGCTGCCCCGGCATCCCACCAACGCTTACCATCTCGCCCTTGGGTCCCGCCATCCCGGGGTAACCCCTCAGGCCCTGCGGTCCCTGCGGGGAAGGAAACAACAGCCGGCTTAGCTGGAAACGGCCCCAGGAGCAGCCCAGGGGGAAGCCGCAATTAGAGCAAAAGCTAGTACTGGAAAACAGYCGGTTTTGCCAAATGCGAGGTATTTCAGCCCCGCTGCTCACTCCTAATTCTGCAGCCCCCCACCAGGCGCCTTTCCAGCTGTCAGTTCAGTAACAGCAATGGGCCCAAACTGGTGCTGCTTCCCCGGCCAAAGCTCTGGGCTTCAAAGCAGTTTTGCCCTTTCCTGGACCGAAGGGCTCAGCCCATTAATTGCTTTTCATCTTCAAAGTGCTCGGCGAGCTCAAACAGCTTTAATCCCCATGTCCCTATGGTGAGCTGGATGCTGCACCCCCCGATCAGGTGGGGTAAGGGGGGGCTCAGTGTACATGAGCAATTTGTCCCCGGCCGGTGAGTTATCCATGTTAACATGCACTAACGACCAAGGTGCCCGGGCCAGCGCTGACCGTGGAGGTCTCCATCGGGATGCGGCTTTGCCACCCTCCTGGCAGCGGCTCCGTGGCTGGGAGGAGGGAGACGGATGGGAYGAAGGCTTCGCTCCAGCCCCAGCAGTGGGTCCCCGGGAGCAGGGACACACTGGTCTCACGTCCCGGGTGTCTGGGGCCAAGCACAAACCGGCACCCTCAGCCCCTGGGGCACCCGGGGGGCAGAGCAGCAAAGAGAAATGAATACGTTACCGGAGGGCCCGGGACACCTTGTTCTCCGGAGACGCCAACGTCACCCTTGGGGCCCTGGGGAGGGATGGAGAGGAGAGAGCTGAGTGTTGGGGTGGAGCGGGGGTACAACCACCCTGGGGACCCAAGACCCCCTCACCTGGGACCCGGCAGGGGATGGGGACAGGTCCCCCCCAGGGAGCCACTGTGGGAAGACCACCCTGTCCACCCTCCATCTCTCAGCCCTGGATCTCCCTCCTCCCTCTCCTACCTCTTTCCTTCCTTCCCCCTTTCTCTCCCCAGAGCCCCCTGCCCTCTGGTCCAGCCCCAGCTCCTCCAGAGGCAGGCACGCCTGGCTCCTTCTGGGCAGCTGCCGGAGAGGTCACTCACCTGCCTGCCCTGCCTGCCGGGCTCCCCGAGGGCGCCGGGGCGGCCTCTGTGTCCCTAAGGGYGAAGAGGAAGAGTGTGAGCATCCCTGGGCAGAGCAGCAGGGTCGAGGCAGCGTGCTGACGGCCACATCACCTGGAGCCACCCTGCCTGCAACGTCCCACCCTGGGGTGCCCACTGGTGACATGGTGGGGCTCAGCATCCCACTGGCGATGCGGTGGGGCTCAGCATCCTGCAGCCACGAGGGCGTGCGGTGGGGATGCCCGCCGGGTTTAACCCCCTGAGCTTTGCAGCGGAGGAGCCGGGCAGCGGCACAACTGGGGCCGGGGCTTCTCACGGGGTCTTACCCCCCAGGAAGGGGCTGGTAGGAGCTGGGGAGCCGCGGGGGACGTCTCCCACAGCACCTTTGCCCCCAGGGCTCTCTGAGTGTGCATGACCCTGTGCTCCCAGGGGAGCAGAGCAGCTCCCGAGCTCCCTGTGCCTCCAGACTGGGGAAGGCTCCTCCGCTCAGGCACAGCATGCTGGAAGTGGGGGTCCCTGTTTGCTCCCTGGCAGCTCCAGGACTCCCTCACCTTCAGTCCCTGCAGTCCCTGGGGGCCCTTGGGACCTGGTGGGCAGCTGGTCGGGCACTGGTGGGGAAGAAGAAATGCAGGTTGAGCTGGGAAAGGATCCAGAGGCTGCGGAGAAGCCGTGCCGGGAAGGACAGGCTCCCACACCGCACGGCGAAGGCGGGCTGTGCGGTGATGCAGGGCACCCACCGCTCACAGCATCGTTTCGGCTGGGGACTCTGCTCCTCCCCGCTCTATCGGCCCCCAGTTACCAAATTACACTGGTGGTTGTATTTCAGGCCAGGGCAGCACACGCTCTTCCAGCTGCCGTTACCCTGCAAAGGCCTGCTGAAGGGACAAGGTAATGGCAGCTCTCACCAAGAAATCAGCGCTGCCTTCCAGTCCTTGGATGTGTCCTGGGGGGCCCTGGAGGGAAGGAGACCATCAGCATCCGTGGTTTAATACCAGCACTGTTTTACAGGAGGGGTGAATGCTACACCTGGGAGGGAGGGGAGCAAGGCACGGGGCAGGAGGTGTGTGCCAGAGCCCAAGCTCCAGCCCCAAACCCTGGGCTGAGGGGCTGGGGGACTTTTTCCCTCCTGCAGAAAGTACTGATGATTGGGGAGATACTCACGGGTTTCCCTGGAGGGCCTGGGGGACCCCGCGGGCCATCAGGTCCAGGGTCACCCTAGGAAAGAACCCCAGGAAAGGAGATTTAGGGGTGGGGAGGCAGCAGGTACTGCTGGAGCCAGGGTGGAGAGGGGTGATGAAGCACCAGAGACCCAGGCTGTCACAGCGGGAACTCCAGCATCCCCTGGCCATGAGCTGGGAGGGGATGGATGGTGCTGGGGGACCCGGCTGCAGGCACAGAGTCTGTCACCCCTCCGTCCCCRCCATAGGACCCTGCTCGCCCATATTACAGGGTCGTCCCTGTTTACCCCAGGAGCCCCGAAGTGCGGAGAAGTGGATGCTGGGGTAAAGAGGGGAGGTTTTGCCGTGCCCCCTCCTGACCCCTCACCTTGGGTCCCAGTGCTCCGATCTCTCCAGGAAGCCCAACCTGGCCTGGAAGTCCCTTAAGGAGGAGAGAGACATTCACCAAGTGAGAGAGGTTGAGTCCCGAGATCCCCCTTTGCGGGTGCTGAGATTTGAGCTCTTCCAGCACAACCCCGAGTGGGGTCCCCGGCCACCCACAGCCCCACAAGCCCGACACTTACGGGTGGTCCTGGCAGTGAAGGGCCCTGCAACAAGAAGACACGATTGGTCCAAATTCTCCAACCTCCCCCCCAAAACCACCAGCATCCCTGCCCCAAGCAGGGCAATGCCCACGCCACCACCAAGGATGCAGCTGGGGGGGCTGGGACTGGGTTCCCGCTCTGCTCCCACCCCACTTGTGGGTGCTCAGGGACTGGGTGCCGGAGCCAGGAGTGGGTGCATCACCAGCGCCCGCGGGAGAGGCAGATACTCACGGGGAGCCCCGGTGGCCCTGGGAGTCCAGGCTGGCCCTGCCAGGACAGAAGGGGAGAGTCAGGAGCCAAAAAGGGAGGGTCTGGCCCCACCAAGCCCTGCTCTGCTGCTGTATGAACTGCTAAAATTCACGCCTCCCTGGACCCAGTCTCAGTGCCCCCTCATTGCCAAATACTCCATCACCCAATTCCTGCATCCSTGCATCCCCTCCACGGCGACGGGGCTGGTCCCAGCCTGGCCAAGCCCCGCCGGCTCCAGGAGGGGGAAGGTGGGGACCCGGAGCGGCTGCCCCGGAGCAGCTCCTCACTTACTTTGAGTCCTGGCCCACCGATGGGCCCTGGCTCCCCTTTCGCTCCCGTCAGGCCCTGCAAGAGGAAGACGGCGGGAGGTTATTGCCAGCACTTCTGCTCTCCAGCCAGATGTTTTTGCTGGGGCTTTTTCCATCACGAGGGGTCGAGGGTTATTAGTAGGGAATTTGTGCTTGTCACTGCTGTGCACATCATGCAGCAAACCTGGAGATGAAGCTGTACCTGGATCCAAACCCCGAAGGCACAGAGAGCCTCGCAGCAATGCTCCACAGCCCCTGCGAGCTGCCCTGCTCCAAGACCCCGCGCCGCAGGGCACATCCAGCATGGTTGCCCCGGCAAAGGCACGCGGGGAGCTCGGCCCATCCATGATCCCGGTTATATCAACCCTGAGTCACTCCCTGGCTCCCCCGTCCCCCACTCCAGTGCATTTGAGGGCTGCCCTGTGTTTGGATCCCGGCAGCTGATGGCTTGAGCTTCACCCATGGGCTGATTCCTGCACGCTGCCGGGCACGCGGGGATGGTGCGGGTGGAGAGCCCCTMGCTCAGCCCGGCTCTGCTCAGCGTCCGTATTCAAAGGAGCTGAACTCTTCTGCAGGCAGATTAGCCTGGATGAATAATGCATGCTTATAATGACAGTTATTATTCTATTCATTTATTATTGAAGAATAACTAAACCCCAAAAGATTTATGAAGAGACACAAAAGAGGACCCTGTAGTTTGGGTTTCCTTCTGATGAGCGAGTAAATGTCCGACGCTTGCAGGCGCTTACCCGTGCAGCGCTGCACTGGGGACGGGGGGCAGGCACCCGACCCAAACCTCCCCAGGCACCCATCACGCACCCCTGCGTACCCTGGCCAGGGGAGCGTGGGGCCAGGAGCCGGCTGACAAGCATCACGGCATCAAGGCAGGGCAAGGAGGCAGCTCCATCCCCTTTCTGCCTGCCACCTCTGCCCCGGGCTGTGCTTCTGCCAGGGAGGGGACAGTGGGGGAAGTCACCGATGCCACCTACRTGGGTGCCAAGGGGGTGGCTCCAGGGGAGCCACGGGATTGCTCCAGATTTATGTTGGAGGAAACGAGAACTGAACCAGGGCTCAGGACAGCAGCTGCAGTAAAGGGCAAGGAAAAGCCTTTTCATGTTCAGGAGTGTCGGTGCCGTGGCTTTCCTGGCACAGCTCTCACCCTGCGTGGGGTGGAGGGGGGACACGCTTTCGGAGCCCGGGCAGTGGGAGGGGGTGGCAGCAGCCCTGCCCGAGCTCTGCCTGCGTTTCCTGCTGTGATTCAAAAGCTGCTTTCAGCTCCCGCATGAAGGGATTTTGGCACTTTCTTATGTGCGACAGAAAAGGATTCCTGCGCCGGGGACAAGAGGAGTTTGCTGAGACCCTGCTGCGACCCGGGGGCTGCGGCCAGGGATGCTGTGGGGGGGACAGGGGGTCGGTACTCACGTCGATGCCCGGCTTCCCTGGGGGCCTGTCTGGACCGGGGGCTCCGGGCTCCCCCTTGGCACCCTTTAAAAGAGAAGAGGCATGGGGGCAGATTGAAAGGAGCTCCTCCAGAAGGGGCGAGACTGTCGGTGAGCTGCGGGGAGGCATGGGTACTCACCGGGGACCCGGGGGCTCCAGCAGAACCTTTGTCACCCTGGKGAAAGGGAAGAAGGTTGTAAAAAGGGGTCTGTCACCCCACGGAGCCAGGCCTGGCAGCGCAGGGTGCTCAGGACCCGTGTCTCCCATCTGCCTCCCCAAGCCGGGGCCAGATGCTGGATCCCCCAGCACGGCAGCCAGGTCAGGATGGGGCCGGCGTTGAGAAGAGAGGGCTGTGCTGGGGTTGCAGGAGGGCTGCGGCTGTTCTGGGTATAAATAGCACTAAAATAACACCCTGGGGCAAGTCTCAGAGAAAGGGTGCTTTCTGCTGGCTCACAGATCTCCCCTCTGTTCAGGCTCCCTCCCCGCAGCCCCGGGGAGGGTCCGGAGCCACAGCTGCCTTGCCACAGGCCCTCCCAAGGTGGTCAGGAGGCCACGGGCTGCTGTCCCGGGGAGGTGGATGGAGCCACGGTGCAAGAGCTGGGCTCCCCCATGCCATCATTGCTGCCCGGGACCACCGGCAAAGCCGGGGATGCTCCGTCTGCCCCAGCCCGGGAGCAGCACAGTGCGGGAACTGCACGGCATCGGCACCCCCTGCCCTCCGCCGAGCCTCTGCCCGACACAATGTCCCTCTTTGTGCTGCAGGTCCCCTCCCTCCCTCCCTCCAGCCTGCACAGGTTCCCGGCCGTGCCGTACTCACGTCAATGCCATCCGCTCCCGGCACTCCTGGGGGACCGGGGGGCCCTCGCGGGCCGGGCTCTCCCGGTGGCCCTCGCTAAGGGGAAAAAGGGACAGGACCCACATTAGGAAGGAGCAGCCGGACCCCGAGAGATGTTGGGGGTCAGAGGGTGCCCAGGGTGCAGCGCTTGCCGCCGGCATGTGCTGGGGACCTGTCTCCAGAGAGCTGGGATGGAGTGAGCACCCCAAGATGTCAGAGCTCTGCCCCTCCCCACGGATCCTCCGCTGCCTTGGCCTGTGCCCCCGGCAAGGGCACGGATGGAGAAACCCAGGAAATCTCCCCCCACACTGGCACAACCAGCTCCCCATCCCCTGCCCAGTTTCTACCCCATCGCTGCCCCCTCCTGCCCTCCTGCCCTGGTCCCCGCAGGGCTCCTGCCCCGGCAGAGCGGGGTCTCAGCAGGGCGACGGCAGCCCTTGCAAAGGCCCCTCTCGGCTTGGGGTGCAAGCCCAGCACTGGGATTTCTAAGAGCACCAGCAGGATATAGGTGCCTGAAGCCCCGGTGTGAAACGGAGACCCCGAGCCCCTCCGTGGGCACACTCCCCCCTGCGCCGGGCTGGCTCGCTGCCCGCTGCCCGCAGCACCGCTCCGCAGCATCGCACAAAAGCACCATTCAGCCGGCGGCAGGGGAGCTCCCCGAGCAGCCTGGCCCCAGCTCTGAGGTTTGCACAGGACTCCACAGGAGCAACTTTGCAAAGAAATCTYTGTTATCCTAACGGGGTGTTTGGGGGAAAGAGACTCTGGTCCTGGAGACTGAACCCCTGGTGTTCCTGGAAATGAAAACCAGATGGGCTGGCTGGGGCTGCACGCCTGCGACTCCTCCGTCCTTCCGGGCTTATTTTTTTAAAGTGAAATATATAAGGATGAGAGGTGTCGCTGGTTTGTTCACAGAACTAGAAGAGCCCTGGCTTCGCCTTGGAAGCAAACCCCGCGGTCGGGGTGGGAGCGAGCACCCGTCCCTGGGAGCACCCGTGAATGGCACCTTTGTCCTGCCCCAATGATTTCCAAATGGTTCCTTGTTCCAAGAGCTCCCACGTCCCCCTTGCTCCGACCGAAGCTCGCTCCCCTGGCCAGACCCTGCCACCCCAAGCCCAAGGGCAGCCCGCRGGGCTGTTTTAGGAAGGCAGCTGCCCCCCAGCTCTCCGCAGCGAGGCTGGCTGTGGCGGCAGGCAGCTCAGGAGCCACATGGGAAGATTTTTCTGAAATCTTTTCTAAAAATCTGATTTTTGCGGTTGCAAGGCAGGGAGAGTTTTTCTCTTTTCGGGTGGGATCCCAGGAGGAATACCGCCTGCCCCACTCGCAGCGCTTGCCCCGAGGAGCAGAGGGACACCTTCCCTTCACTTCTTTCCGATGCATTTTCTCCTGCCCCTGGGTGATTCCAGAGAGCCCACCGGGACCCCTGGCCCCCAGCACCTCCGCCACTGGTGTCCCTCCCCGCTGCCCCTCAGCAAGCCCCCGCGGAGCCCCGGGGCAGCCCTGGGAGGGTCAGAGCCCCCCTCAGCCCTGCTCAATCCCCCTCAGCCCGGCTCTGCAGCGCGTCCCAGCAAAGCAGAAGCAAATAAGCATTTTCCTAGGTGATGGGAGGCGGAAGATCTGGCGGCTACTGAGGAGGGAAATGGCAGAGTCCCCCATTGCTGCCCCGAAGGGAAAATAAAACTAAACTTGTTTAGCTAACAAGTCCCAAACTTCAAGCCGTGCAGTCCAGCCCTGTCCCTGTCTCACGGGGCCGGAGGCAGCTTTTGGCACGGAGAGGTCCCCAGTGGGTTGGGGCTGTGGGTCCCGGCTGGGGTCTGCTCCCCCCCCCAATGGGGCATTCCTGGGAAAAGCGAGCGAAAAGTGCTGGGAAAATAAGCAGCAAGTCCCAGGGGTGCTCAGCACTGCGAGCGAGCGTCTGCGATGGAGGAGATGGGGACCATCCCCTCTCCGTCCCCTCTCCGTCCCCCATCCCAGCCCGGCGCAGAGCGGGGACCAAGCAGAGACTTACAATCTGGGCCAGGCAGAGGCAGGCGGCTTGGAGCAAGAGCCAGAGCTGGAGAATGGGGGAGCAGCCGGCCATGGCGAGGGCGGCCGGCAGCAAGCGGCGGTGGCCTCGTCTCGCTGCGCTCAGGTACGGCAGCAGCCCCGACTGCACAGCTGGACACCGGAGGAGGAGGGGGCTCATTAATATGGAGCAGTGGGACGAGGCAGGCAGGCAGCCCTGGCCCCCCGCCCCCCCGCTCAGGTGAGCCCGTGGTTATTTTGGGCTGTACAGCTGGACGGTGACGGAGGATTTGGCACGATGGTGGCGGGGGGATTTGGCACGACGGTGGCGGGGGATTTGGCATGAGTGGCACAAAGGGGCTTTAATGCAGACAGGGAGCTGGGAGAGGAGGGGGATGAGCTGGGGGGGGCTGCTGCTGCAGCTGCATGGTGAGACCCTGGCCAGGATGTCTGCGTGGGCACCCCAGGAATGCCAGGGTGTCCCCTGTGATGTCCCCATCACAATGCCCATGCCAGTGCCATGAGGCATCGTGCTGCCCRGGGCTGGGGCTGCAGTTGCCCCCACACCCTGTGATGGGGTCGGCACTGGGAGCCGGTTCCTGCCACCCTGGGGAGGGTCCTGGGGGATTTCTGACATGTCTGACCTTATTTCTGCGCTGTGAGGCCCCGTGCAGCCCCAGGCAGAGCAGCCGCCCCGCTGCGGGTCCTGGGGCCCCCCTGTGAAATGCCCCCATGGCCCCAGCATGTCACGGGGAGGGGAAGGGGGGCTGTGCCAGGGGGTCACCAGCTGCTCCCCACAGCCCTGGCAGGGCACAAGGCCCGTGTCCCTGGGGGCATGGATGCCCCACTCATCACCCCCCCGTGCCCAGCTCCCCCTACCCGGCTCCTGCCTTCGCTGGCAGCCGCCCCCCGAACTCGCCGCCCCCCAGCCCCGGCGCGGTGCAGCACTCCCGGGGAACGTGGGGATGATTCATCTTGGCGATTTCTTCCTCCTCCTCACGGAGGGCTTGAAGGCTCTGCGACAAGCCGCTGCAGACTGATTCATCAGCATTGGGGGGGGGGTCAGTGGCCCCCCCCGAGCAGGCAGGGTGCTGCCTGCACCCTGGCGCAGGTCAGGGATGGCAGAGCAGTGGTCTGCATCCTTGCTAGAGAGCATGGGGCCATCCCGGCACACGGACCAGTCGGGACTGGTGATGCACTGCTCTGGGCTCGTATCTCCTCTCCGGTTCTTTCTCCCCACATCCCAGCCTGGCAYGGGGAAGGCCGATGGGCTCCTGCCCTCCCTGCTCCTCTGACGGGCGAGAGCTGCTCTGAGCCTCGGCAGCAGCAGGGAAGCACTTCCACCAAAACCTGGTGTTTTGAGACAAAAATCCTTTTGGCTCTAGGCTGAGAGCACCTTGTTTTCAGAGCATCTAAATTTGGATCTTCACCATTCATGGAGCCGCTGGGATATTTCTGCTTGTGCCGGAGGCAGATGCATCCCAGCTCCGCCACCGAGCCCAGAACCTTTCTGGGACACGAGTGTCACTTTTGGAAGCCTTATGTAATTTCAAGTGTCTCTCAGATTACTACATAGTGACATATTTTTTTCTCCTTTTGATGCCATTGCTCATTTGATTGCAGCTTTTCACGTATTGCCATTTCTGAAATTCTTCCCCCAGCACCTCGGTACGGAAATACCGGGGTTTGGTTTATGATCTCCATCTTGTTTAAAAGACTCAGTATTTTTTTTCTCCCCCTTTAATTTTACCGTGGGATCCAACCGGAACATTTGCCTTTGACCAGTGGTCCCCCCACATACCTGGGGTCTGCCCCGCTGCCCTTGGGGTCCCCTTCACCTCCCCAGAAGAGCTGCGGGAGGATCGGGCCCACAGTGACCTGGCACTGGGAGCAGCCGTGTCCCAGACTGMCGTGACAGCGTGAGAAACGGGGTTAGGAGGAGCTGGGCCCTGCAGGGCCCCGGCCCCGCGGGCTGCTGCAGGCCAGGGCCCCAGGAGAGCCGTGGGGTGGCCCCCAGCCACGGGCGCCTCTGTGGGGCAGAGATCTGGGGCAGAGCCTGGCCCGGGCAGGGATGGAGGCGCCGAGCAGGGACCTCCTCCTCCCCCTCTGCCTCCTCCAGGGAGACCCCTCTGCTCAGCCCCCCAACGCCCCCGCCAGCCCCCTGCACCCCACAGCC
>JAYKAV010002766.1:1409490-1457652 GCA_035582835.1 Phoebastria nigripes | reverse complement strand
ATCAACGGCGAGGGGGAGCGGCGGGGGGGGGGGTGGGGGGTGTTGAAGGCGTTAAAGCGCGCGCGCTGCCACCCATTGGCTCCTCCTCTCGTCGCCCCGCCCCGCGGCCGGCCGGAAGCAGGAAGCGGCGGGTGCCCGGGACGGCGGCGCCGTGACCCGCGGGCGGGCTGCGCCGGCCGCGCCATGACGGGCAAGTCGGTCCGCGACGTGGACCGGTACCAGGCGGTGCTGGCCAGCCTGCTGGTGGAGGAGGAGAACAAGTACTGCGCCGACTGCCAGGCCAAAGGTACCGGCGGGCCGCGCCGGCTGAGGGGGCGGCGGGGCCTGGTGGGACCGGTGGGCCCGGGCCGGCGCGGTTGTCACCCCCTCGGCGCCGGTGTGTGGCGGGGCGGCCCTCCCCGCCGCCACTTGCTGCCGCGGCGGTGGGCTCCCTCCGGTGTTCCCCCCTCCCCGGGGGCCGCTGCAGCGGCGGGAGGAGGGACGCCTCCTCCGGGAGGAGAGGCCCGGCGGGGCCTTGGGGGGAGGCGGCGGCTCYGCGCTCCAGCCTCCCCCGCCCGGGGTCGCGGGGGCTTGCGGTGCGCAGCCCCGCCGTGAGCAGGCAGGGAAAGCTCCGGCTGCGGGCAGGGGCAGCGGTGCTGGCTAAGGCTGCTGCAGCGCGGGGGCCCGGGCGGTCTGGGCGTTCGTAGCACGGTAGGTGGTTTCCCCTTGGGTTGAGCAGGCGCTTGGTGTTTGAGAAAACCCCAGACTTGGCTTCAGCACGGTTTAATTCACCGATAGTCACAGCAGCCGTGTTGCAGCAGGCGGTGCTGCTGTCAGGGAAACGGCTCCTGGTGCCTCTCGAACCCCGCTTCTGCAGCTCTGCTGTGCCCGGCATTCGGCCAGGGAGTTGAGTAGAAAACTGCTTATGGAAACTCATCGGCTTTCTGAGCACGCTGGGGCTTGAGCTCTTGAAAACACTTAATCGTGTGTGGGGACTGCTCTTCTGGAGAAGTCTTGTATTAAGAGGAACCTGGAAAGCTGGCGTTGTGTAATTTTGGAGGGCATTCCGGCTGAGGAGTAATATCCCGTAAATCAGAGCTGTAACGTGAGCAGCAGATCACGTTCAGAGGATCAGATAGGAGCAGTATTTGAAGGTGCAGTGTGTAAGGAAAAGGAAGGAATTGTAACCTAGCCCTGAAACCAACTACCACTGAAGGAATTTCTTATCTTGTCCTGTGCTTCCTTTTCCACTTAATGTTGATTTCAAGGCATGTTGTGATCCTTACTTTTCTTAGAAAGGAGCGGAGTGGGGTAGAGAGGAAGTCAGATGTAAATGTCTATGAGTTCTAGAAGACAAGACAAAACAAATGAATAAAACAACTTACTACTTCCATGGTGATGCAGATGCCTTTCTGTAGCTTGCTACTGTGAAATGCTTTGCTTTCCTGCAGCAAAAGGGTTAAGGTTATGCTCATGCCTACCTAAAATCCTATTTTAATGAGCTTTTATAATGATTTGGAGTTCTGAACTTGAGGCTTGTTTCCCAATAGCTGTAATAAATGAACTTGGAGCAGGGGCTGTCTTTTCTATGTCCATCTGTAAGTGGGAGACTTAGTCATCTCAGTATGACCTCTAAAAACTGCAGAGAGCACTACTGAACAACACTAAAAATGGTGCTATTAAGGTTTGTTTTCAGCCCTGCTGCAAAAAAACCCAAAACATAGTAACCTCATCATAACAACCTGTCTTATCTTGGAGATGGCGTATTTTGAGATGTTTCACACCTGGCTTTGGTTGACCATGTAGGTTGAACATGGTGTTGTTGGCAGAATGTTCCTCGCACTTGCAAATTGCTTATCTCTTGGCTCCTAATGCCAGTGCCAAGGACAAAATAGCTGTCTTATCTTGTCTTTTGAGGCATGAGACAGTAATGTACACAATATGGAAACAAATTCTCAAACAGTTCCAGGTTACTTGTTTTGATGTGATTATATAGCTTCTCCTGTTCATAGTACATCCTGGAAATGCAGTATTCCAGTTAATTATGTATACAAGTCAAAGTGTACAGTTCAGCATTGCCACTAAAGCTGGAAGCTGCTTGTGTCTGGGAAGATAGGTTGCACCAGTCATGAAGAGTTCTGTTGTACTGAGTTATCTGGCAAAATAATTATCCACTAATGAGATACATAGAGGTGTGAGATCTCATTCTTGAGGGCAACATAGGGAGTTTGTGGCCACAGGAAGTGTATATGCAGTAAGCTCTCCAGCCAGGTATCTGACTGGGAGTTGGTGCCAGTCAAAGCATCATATTGGGCTGCATTTCGGTTACTGTGACTTGATGTGGTGTTCTCCCAGCAAGGCACTGGTGCTGGTTTGCAGCAATGGCAAGGAAGGCCTGATGTTAGTTCTTGCGGCTGCTGAAAGTAACAGCAACATTCTGCTTTGCGTATGGAAATGAGCCCCAGGTGTACTTGTGCAGAGTAAAGAGCACATTTTATTTGATATATGGCTTTGTAATAACTAAAACTCTGTGCAAGTCTGCACTAATGAGAGGCCATGTGGTATTTGCTAGCTCCAGGTGGCTTCCCTCAACATTTCCAGTGTGACCTGGAAGATTAGCTGCTTTTCTGTACAGCTGATTGTTGCTCTGTTTTTACCTGATTGCAAGTCTGGCTATGCTAGTTGAGATACATGAAGAATGTACTTGTGTACAGTTTTGTGAATAGTAGTTTGCCAAGGTCACGGCTGAAATCTGGTCACCAACCACTGGTTGTTGGTGGCAGGTGGTGTTTCCTATGCCAGCTCCCTCCTTTGTCAGCTCATGTTCAACATCATAAGCTTTTTTGCATGAGTTTCAACAAAGTTGAAGGCAGAGTAAGAACCTGGCAGCTCGTACAGCACCTATCAAGACACTTTTACAATAAAACACTGGCTTTTGGCCATCTGTTTTTATGCTGAAGTTACTGAATTTTGTAGTGGTTTGCTGCTTGATCTGAGCATTTCAAAGCTAGCATGACACATAGGCAGAGACTGTTCAGATGCCACCCACACTTCCATTATGCCTGTTCCCAATGACCTAACTACTTGCTGGGTTTCATTACTGTATTTTTTTTCCACTTCTATATACAGAACTAAATGGGATTACAGTACCTGTTAGTGTGAGCTGCAGTGCTAGTTTGTACCCACTTGGTCTCATGCTCTGCAGAAATTCTCAGTGTTAGGGTAAAAGTCTAGTTTTCAGGAACATCAGCTCTCTGATGCTGGCTACTGGTTGGGCCCCGCACTCTGGGACATGTTCTTGTTTGCTATGCCATGTTGGTGAACAGTTGGGTATCTTCCATCTGTCCTCATCAAAGTGATTGCTTAGCGAGAAGGTTGTCTTCTGTGTTCTTGTTGTTACTGCTTTCCATCAGGCAGCGCATACAAGTGAGTCCTAGTCCAACTTGCATCTTTAAGTGTGATAAGGAGGGAAAACTAGTTTCTTCAGTATAATCTCCTTCCCTCATACGTTTGGGATTCAAGTAACTTCCGTGGGGCACATCACTCTTCCCAAGGTGTTTCTTCTGACAAGCTGTTGGAGACAGTGGTGGCTTCATGTGCTTTCTCTGCATAACTTTTACTATATAACTTTTACTATAACTTTTCTGTAAGAGCTACACAGATGAGCCTGAAAGGAGAACTGCAGAAGCGTGAGCTTGATGGCTTCCCTAGACAGCTGTTAATGTCCTGGGTGTAAGTTGTTGGATGGGAAAAAAGGACAAGGAAACTGGGAAAGAAAGCTCACAGTGGTTTTTGCTTCTGCAACAATAAACAGTTGCTGTGGTTAGAGGCTCTTGTTTTGGAGGAAGTTAGGCGAGATGTCTCGCCTGCTTCTTCCTCTTTGCAGTGCAAGCCTTCTGTCCAAAGTAACTGTGGGTGAACTGTGTGATCTGGTCAAAAGCGGGTAGACAGGTAGCAGTACATCCTGTGCCGAAGCAGAGCGTTGCTAAACTGCTTTCTGGCAGTGGAGCTTAGGAGTGAAAACTTACGTGTGTGTGAGATGTCTTCATTACTTGAACAAAACAGGACTCGGGAGCTCAGTGGCAGCCTTTCAGGACATAATCTAGCACTGTTAGGCACAAACAGAACAGCAGATTTCCCCTTGCAAGCGCTGTCAAAGGTTACTCGTCTCGGTGGTTTTCACGTGCAGCTCTGAATGCTATCACGATACTAACGTTAATGATCAAAAGCAATGATCCAGCATGGAGTCCTAGCAGCGCTGCACCACCTGCAGTGATGCAGCTCTCCCCTCAGGACTGCCAGGCATGGCTAAGGTGGTAGAGTGGCTGTCTTCACTAAAGGCTGGAGTGATGAATTATCATAATCCTCTTTTTGAAGGCCTTTGCTGTATGGATCGCTTGAACAAAATGTGTTAAAAGAGAAGCTGTTGATGAGTGAGGGTGGGATCCCTTCTACCAGTGCATTTCTCATGGCAAAGGGCCTTCTGAGGGCAGTTGTGTTGCTGTTGTGGTTTCGTGTGTGTAAGAGAGCGTGACTGTCAAGCAGTCTGACTGTATTGAGTATCTGTCAGAAGATATGCTGCTGAACATCAGAATGAGTCTGGAGGCTGAAACTGCAATGTGGATGGAGGGATGTGGTGTAATCTGTGCAAGTTGGACTTGACCTAAGTGTTCAGATGTCTTCCAGTAAATGGAAAATGTCTTGGGTTGAGTAACACTTACATTAACTGGATTCTTCTCTGCATTTCTGACTCTAAAGCTCTGTGCTGAACTTGTGTAACATACAGCTAATTCTATTTGATTCTCTCCTTCTCCCAAACTCTTCCCCCCTGCTCTTCAGTCCTATCTATCCAACAGGCTCCTTGGATCCAGTTTCGTTGACGTCGGAACGGCAGGTTCCTCCACAGGGAGCACCAGTGAGGACTGCTGTATCTGTCCATCAGTTAAGGTTGCCCTGTGCTGCTCCTGGTTTGTCTGATTCTTCCCTTCGTCCCTTGTGTCTTGTGAGAACTGTGGGTTCCATGCCGAAATCAACTGCTGCTTCTAACTTTAGTGGTTAGATGGGAAACTATTTGTTGCTGAACACAACACAAACCCAGATCTAATTCTTCAAGCAGTCTTTTCTGAAAGAGGGGTAGAACTTTGAAAATACCTGTGAAGAGGTGGTTAAATATTGGATGGGAAGCAGGAAGAGCAGGATAAAAAGCTTGGGGCTAGAGTAGGTGCAGTTAAGGAAGGATGACTTCCAGTGGAATGGGGGAGCTAGCTTATTAGAGTTGGTTTAGTCCAGCCAAACTAGTATTAGTGTAAAACATCTTGCTAATGTTCAACAAAAATCTGTTGTGACTCAACTCCTCCATCAGCAGACTATTGAATTGCAGCTGAATTTCCTTTTCAGTAAAAGCAATATGAAGAGTAACTTTTTAAATAGCTGCCTAGAACAACTGCATGTGATGAAGAAATGATCATTATGGGAAAACTGAGCAGTGGGTAGTGATGCATACTGTTTGCCTGCAGTGGGCTTCAAAAACCAAAGTGGTAGGACTAAAGCTTCTCAGCTTGCCTTAGAAAATCTTGTATTAGGCGAAAGCTTGGTCTTATGTAATGGAAGCTTGCCAGAGGGGATGCATATGTGCTTGTATACTCATTTTAATTCTTAGCTGCAGTCACAATATTCTGCAGTTATCTTAATGAGCGCTACATTTTCTCTTCTGCTTTTGAACTGTTCTATTCTTCTAAAGTCAGGTCTGAAAGGAATAATCTTGTGCATAAAGCAGTATTAATGTCAAGTGAGTGTAAATGTTCAGAAATGAACTTTGTCCATGAGACTGGCTTTACCCCATAGTGATCATCATCTGAGAAGTCTGAGCAGTGCTGCCATGGTCTAAGACTCTGGCTGGGGGGGACCACAGCTCTGTCTAGCTGTGAGCCTGACCCTACATTCACCTGCTTGAAGTAAGTTGTAACTTCCCATTCAAGCCACAAAGCGAGGAAAAAAGCATCAGCCTTTCCAGTGGGGACTTATTCTGGAATTGGTTTGTGCTTAGGAGAGTTGCAGGAAGATACCCTTTAAGAAAAGATATGCAGAGCTCTGAGTCACGTACATGGATGCATGTCTCTATATCTGCCAGAAATAGATAACAAAGATAATCCTCCAAGTAGAGGGCATCTCGGCAAACCATGTCAGCTTTAATACCGTTGTTCTTCTGTACCAGCTATATTGATCCACCTGTGAAATGGAGAGCCTGTGTGGTGAGCGGCTGTATAGCAGAGGGTGTAAATTAAGGGTCCAAAAATGCCATGTGATTCTCAGAGCATAGCTGCAACTTCAGTAAAAGTTTGTTCCTATAGTAACTGCCAGATGAATTACATAAGGTATCAAACATGCTCAGGAACTTGTGTGCCAGCCTCTTCAGAAAATGCCTCTGCAATTTAAAGGTAATTCATCTTTCTAAGTGCAAGTAGGTTATCAAAACCAACTAGAGAATCAAGAATAGCTTTGGTCTCCTTCAGGTTGATCCAGAATAGCGAGTACTTCGTGTGTCCCAGGAAATCTAGGACAGAAAAAGTTTGAGCTTTTAAGAGAAACTGTCTTAGAGCAAAGCTTCCTCTGACTGTGAAGCTGGATTTACCTGTGCTACGATTGGACCTTCAGTGCCTTGTTAAACTGCTTACCTCTATTTTTGGCAAAACATGCCATTCCTTACTGGCCAGGTTATGCCCTTTCCTTATGAACGTCAAGTCCTTTTTGGTAACTTTGATAGTGAAAAATAGTTCATGTCTAGCTCTAGATATTGAAGAGATTCTCAATCAAGCAAAAAGTGGCCCAGGAGCTGAGACTCCTTCCTCTTAGGAGCTGTTTTAAGGACTTAGTGACTTCTACATATCTCCACAACTCAAATGAGATTGGAAGATAGGGTCTAAATATTTTTAAAATGCAGTGGAGAATTAAAGCTGTGTGAGCAGATGTCTTGTAAGGGATTTGATGGTGGAGAAATTCTAAGTTGAATTTTGATGGTGTAAAATAGTAGTGATAGTGTGAGTTTCCATCCTGCTGCTCTGTTTATATGTGCATTTGAGCACAGGGATGGTGTTTACCTAAGTTTTTTTGCATTTCATGGAAATTCAGGCCTTGAAATCTGCTGCCTTTATTCTAGCAACTTCTAGGACTGACTTGTGTGTAGTTTTGGCTAAAACCTAGTGACAGGACATCTGTTACCTAGTCTCTGGAAGACTATGAAATCCTGATCTCTGATATTGACCATCTATATGTTGGGACTTTTACTATGCTGACCTCCACAGGAAATACGTGGATCGTGGAACTTGGCTGATTTTTATATATTTTTGGGCATTGTGGTCACTGGTATTGGTAATGTTAACCAGTCCTCTTGCATGGATTCTTATTATAGCATCTGCTTGAAATTGTCATTTTCACAGTTTATTTACTGAAGTAATAAACATCACTTTCTTAAACAGCAGTAAGGACCCACCCTGCTGTTCACAGCATCTATTTTAATTTCCTCTACCTTGCTCCATCTGCATTTGTATCATCACAGCACTTCTTCAAAGAACAAGATGGTAACAATGGTAAGGTGTGCATTGAAGGCTGCATCTGCAAGCATACCACTACTCAACGTTAGATCAAATGCTGCTGTGCAGCTGCCTTCAAGGCCACCGGGCACTCAAATGTTATGCACTTCTGGTAAACTGTAGAAGATTCAAAGCTTGTTCCTGAGGAAGCAGAGCCAGCACCAGTCAGCTTGGTCTGACCTGGCCAGTAAGGTACCTGTAGCAAACATTATGGTTTGGGGAAGGAGAGAGTATACTGGTTGCTGCTAATACAGCCAAGAAGATTTTTAAGGCAAAGCTCCAAGCTGTTATCGGAAGCAATATTCTCAACCCCCGTAGATGCCTCTGGCTCTTCCTTTTTCCTGCGAAGAGTGGTTAAAGCCTGTAATTACTGCAGCAATCTTGCACTAAAAAAAAAAAAAACAGAACCAAGACAAAGACAAGCCCTGAAAACAGCCCTTTCCTCTTTCAAAGGATGGCATAAAGTCGAGTTTTTGAACCACTAAACTACTTAACTAGGCATATGTCCTTATCAAACTCCCTTGCTACAGAGCTTTTTGGCTTTAGCATCCCTGTTTCACTGGGTTCCAATGGCTTCCTGAAAGCTACACAAATAGCTTAGTCTGGTACTAAATCTGAGCCTATATGCAAGTGTTAGTGCTTCACAAATCTCAGATTCCTGTATCAGGATGCATGCTCAGGCCAGTAACTAGCCTGCGTTAGTAACTAAATGGCATAATTTAGAGATCTTGAGGTTGAGTTTAACTGTACTTTTTACTCACTAGCAGAGTTTATCYTGTTTCCCCAAACTAATCTGAACACTTTACTGTAGAACAGACATCTACAGTAAAGAGCAGAGGAAGTTGTTTTGTAAGACAGCCTTTGTCATAGCTTTTCTATGAGCAGAATGAATTTCAGTAAGTCATTAAGCAATCTCCTTCCAGAATAAGGAAACCACAAGTCAAAGGAAGCTCTTGGATACTTGGCTATTTCCTCATTTGTCTCTGCAAAAAGCAGGGCTTTTCAACTTTGACTCTGAGAAATTTCCAAGTACTGGTGAAGGCTTGTAGGAGAGGATGTGGATGTCATCTTGCAGGGATTATCCCACTCCAAGGAGAATTTCCCACATCCACTTCCCCTGTGAGTGCTGAGAGAGGATGGTTGTACGATGCCGTAGTCCAACACATGTAGCAGTGTTCGCTGGGATCAATGGGCTGAGCAGGCACATTTCCCTGTTACAGCTGGGCTTTTGCTGGAGCGCTTGCAGGCAGGGAGCCTGCAAGTCAAATGATTGTTTGCACTAAGAATATTTCATTAGGCTTTGAATAGCGATGCTCTCTCCTTCCTGCCTATGAAAGCATCTATTTTTTCCTGACCCCCTTCTCAAAAGAGCAGTGGCTTTGCAGCCAACTTCTGTTTTATTTTTAAATGCCTTCTGGATGGTTATTACTGAAGAAACTTGCTTGAGTAGCTTAAGCCAAAAATCTAATGCCTGAATAAAGGGCGAGGAGTGGATCCCCTTGGGATTCCTTGATTAAAAACACTCGAGGGTGTGAACTTTCAGCAAGTGACTAAGACATGGTGTGAAGTGGACTAGCCAGGCTGTGCTGGGGTTTTAAAGGGAATTGGGAGCCTTTTCAGTAAGGGCAGATGATTCAGGCAGTCCTTGTAGGCATTTGATTCCAGCTTAGATGCTAACTTAAGCTGGTATGACCAGCTTGGTATGCRGTGTTTATTTTGACAGGCTGGGATATAAAACAGGCTGTGAAACTGTCTCATGGAAGCAMTGGCTGGGCAGCTGAGTTTCTCGCACATAGCTTTCTAGTCTCTGCTGGATGGTGGTGCATCCTTGCTTAGGAATACACTCGAGTATTCAGTGCAGCTTTCTAAAATGAAAACTGGCTGAGCAATAGATGCCTTTAAGCTCGTGATCTTCCTGCAACCACTGCCAAGCTAGGAATATATTCCAAGGTGGTCTGATCTAGCCTTAACATGGTGCCAGAACTGAGTGTATAGTTGGGCTCTTAAATCTGTTTTGCTTAGTATCCCATTCTTACTCAAAACTGCCACTTCCTTTACTCTCTTGTTCACCTGCAAACGGTTGGCATTCTCCAGAAAGGATTTGTGCAYGTACAAGGTGACGAACAGGGGCACGAGATGCTTAATCAGAGCTGAACAAGCTATGCCCAGGTCGAGTTGGTGCTAAGTAACTTGCTTACCATGGATATTAAAACTGAAACTCCCAGTTTTGCACATGGGAGGTGAGTTTCCATTTAGGCCTTAAGCTCTAAAGCTGTCTGGTAGCTGCGAGGATGCCAGCCTCAAGGGAACTGTTTTTATAACATTTGTGAGAGTATTCATGTGAGGACCAATTTCTTTCGTGTTTCTTTCTAGTGGTTTAACAAGCTAAATGTTTGTAAGCCTTGTCCTGAAACCTTTTGCATAGAAGTTTCCATGATTCACTGAACCCAGAGGGTAAAATGCTCCCTGTGGCGTGCCGTGCCCTCGTGCAAGCAATTAGTGGTGAGGGTCAGGGTGTGCGCAAAGGCTGCAAGGGAAGATGGGGCTCCACGGCAGCTCTAGCAGTGCTGGTAAAACGCTGCTGTGTTGTTCTCTAAAGTGACTGACTGATATAAAAGCATTTTTCTCTGAAAAATTGTGCCCTTAACTTCTACTAAGGCGTTTTGCCCCTTCTGTCAATGCTCAGTCACTGCAGCTTCTGTACAGTCTTCAGCTCGGTTTAGTTTTCGGGAAGTTAAATGCTGCAATGTGTAACTGAACTCGCATCTGTAAATACCACCTGGGGCTTTCTGCAAGTCAGTCACCTTGACAATGGCATGTGAAACTGGGGAAAGGACTGTACAAAGTTTTCCCCAGCCAGATCTTTACTGGGCGCTTCCTCATGTGATTTCTAGTGCGAGCTCCTTCCTCGTGGCCTCAAAAGAGGGAAGTGGGAGGCTTGTTTACGTTGCATCAAAACCCACCCTCCCTTGCSTACAAAATGAAGTGCTTTATAAGAAATGAAATGGTAAAAATGTTGGTTTAGCTTAATGGTTGGGGGCATTAGATACTAGCAAAGCTGAAGRTCTAGTAAGAGTGTGTGTTTGGGCTGGTGCCTCTGCATGTTGCATCTGACCCAACCTAACCTGGACATCTGGGCTTTGGCCCACTGCTTCCTTGGTGGCAGCCTGGTTAGGAGGGGCTCTCTTGCTTAGGATACCCTTGCTTTCAGCAAAAGAAACCCTGTAATGTTCCTCACTGCCCAAGGCACCAAATGATAATTTTAATGAGCATGAAGTTATTTGGAGTTTGATTCAGCTGGACAAATTTCATTTGCCTCGCATCGCTGCCGACAGGCTACTGTTCTGCTCAGCACTGATTATTCAAGCAGTAACTCTTTCCCTGTTGTATTGCACCTTGCTGTGTCAATCCTTCACTGCTGTCGAGGCAAGTGGTTCTCTTGTACAGCTGCTTATCTTAACGTAGCTTTTCACTCTCGAGGGGTGCAGCCATATCTTGTTCCTCTTTTTTTTTTTGTCATAGTGTTGATAGAATACAGGGCTGTGTAGGCTAAAGAAATTACTAGTTATCCAAAAGCATGGGGTGCTCAGATCTAGAGTTCAAATTCATGTGCCTTGCAGAACTGCGGAGCCGGCTGCAGACTTYGGCCAGCGTTTCGGAGAACCGTCCAAATATCTTGTTTGTGTGGCTCTAGAGTCACCACTGCATCAGAGTGGACTGCTGAGCTTCTGGGATCACCACCTTCCTCCTGGCTCTGGACAAAAATGACCCCACATCCCCAAACTTCTGGCACTTCCTCTAGTCTGTAGATCTGAAGCCTTATGGTACTTATTGGTGCTGCAAGTATGCCCAAACCCTGGCTGGAATAAGCATCAGTGAAGAGAACTACCCTTGGTTACATAATATGTGTTTATCACCAAACCAAATGCTGGCTGCTAGGAGGATTTTTGAAAGCCTACGTATTATTTTAAAATATTCACTGGCATAATGAAGCTGCTTCAGTCCTGGGGTCTTCCAGAGCTGGGATCTATGAGTTGCAGCAATAGTCAGCTGTTATTCCTGTACTCAGCCCTTGCTGTTTCAGATCCTGCATCACAAATGAAGTAACTAAAGCAGGATGGATATAACAGACTGTACCACTGAGTCATTCTCATATGTGGCATCGCAGGGTAGGAGGTTGCAGTGGCTTGAGCTAGCACATGTGACAAACCAGTGAGCTGATTACTACAGCCCTGATGTAGTATCTAGCTGACTATTAATCCTTTTAGTCCTATAAAGGCTAAATATATCTAGAGTTTAAATCTAACCTTGAATCTCATGCTTAATCCTGCCGGCAGTCTCACGTTATAGCCTTCAGGATGTACCTGGGAGAGAGCTCCACAAATAAATCAAATGAAGAATCAGAATTCCTAGCTTCACCTTGGTGTGCAACAGGCATAACACTGAACAAGCCTTTTATTCCCATGCCTTACTTTGTGACTGGCATACTTAGGTGCTGCTAAAAGTATGGACCCCTGCTTTAATGCATTCAGTCCTAGATTTTGGTAGGTATAATAAAGGAACTGAGGTATAGGCAAGCGTATGCTTCTATTAAGGTCTTCACCAAGAGCTGTTCCTAAGCTGGGAAGTAACTTTGATCAGCTTCATTGAATTAGTATCAGTCTCAAGGGCCACTTTTCTAGTGAAAAAGCAGAAAGCAATGGCAGGACAGGCCAGAAGACTTAATAAAGACTTTTTAAAAATTGTAACATAAATTAGCTGGAATAGGTACTGGAGGTAAGTTAGAGGTTGCATGCCTTTGCCCTGGAAGGGACCATGAGCCGCTGATTGCATTAGCAGCACCAAATCCCTCAGGATACTCTAGACTTTCCCAGTAAATAGGAATTAAACTGTTAACAACCATCTAGCATATCCAGGAGAGTCAAATACAGTGCTGCTTTTTTAGGGATTTGAAATTATACTTTCCCCCTCTTCCCCCTCCCACCTCAGTCTCATTAGCTTTGAGGCTTGCTATTTTAACTATGGCAAGAAAAGACAGAAAACTCTTCATCTGCAATAATGCCTGTAATCCCTATAAAAAGGGCTAGTACAGTTTACTGGAGGCTGTCGGGTCTCTTATTCAGGATGTGGCTTTGCTGTGGCTGTTTGGCCAGTTACCCGTGGACAGTGATATCCAGCCCATGGTGGAAGCTGGCTGTGTTAACTGCGCAGCTGGCTAGCAGCTCTAGCCAGATGATTTAGTTTTAAAACCTGCTTGTCTGGCACTGCAGAGGACTACTTCCAAAGCTGGTCTTCCTTCAGCGGGACTGAGGGTTTTGATGGCCAGGGTCTGTTGGCCCTGGCTGGGAGGGGGGCTGCGAGTGGTGGGAGTGCCTGTAGACCTCTGCCGTCCCCTGGGTAATGCGTTGCCAGGTTTCCTTCAGAGAAGTGTTTGCAGTGAGTAAAACTAAGCTTGTTAATCTTTCCCTTGTGGTTTTTTCCCTGGCATGATCTCCCTTCTACACCTTGGAGCTCTCCTGCCTGCCTGAAAGCCGCATGCAAACCGTGAATCTGATTAGAGCTGTAGAAACTGCGGAGTGAACTGTTAATCGGTCTTGTGCCAGGATCACAACCTGGGGTTCTGCCCCTGGCTCTACGTTTTTGATGGCCAGAGTACTGGGCTTTGTGCTGCCCTGCTTATTCAGCTGTATCTTCCTGCATAAGGCTAACAGAAGATTTGATGATGCACTCCGTATATCAAATGCTCAGTATTTTATGCTGCTTTTTCTAGAGCAGTAGTGAATATTCTGGAGCGCATTCCACTGCAATAAGGTTATCTGAGAAAGATTCTCCATTGCTAAAGCAGGAACACAGACTTATATTGACATGACTGTTACATCAGCTTAAGCAAGAGGAAATTAGGGTTTTGTAGTGTCTTGGGTGGTTTGAATGTCTATTTTCTTCCTTCCTCCTTTTAGAGTTGTTTGTCTTGTGTAGAGCTCTCAAAATGGAAGAGGGAGGCAATAAAGTACAAACTTTATACAAAAAGTATAACAATTGGGAGACAACCTTTAAACATCCTGCTGGTGTCTAATGCCAATTTCTAATCTGGATGAAAATGTAAATGCCTCAGTCCCAGTTCACTTGGTACAGTTTCTCAGTTGCTCAAGGCAACTACAGGTTGACTTGATGGTGTGAAACACTTGCGTCTCTTTGCAGGGCCACGATGGGCATCCTGGAATATCGGTGTATTCATCTGTATTCGTTGTGCTGGGATCCACAGGAACCTAGGAGTTCACATATCCAGGGTAAAATCTGTCAATCTTGACCAGTGGACACAAGAACAGATACAGGTAATGTGAGTGAAACATCAGCGTTGTTCTGTTGGTGGGGCTTGGTAATAAACAAAATCTGAATAGGCCAGAGATGTGGGAAGTGAAGCAGGAAGAAGATACCAAGCTAGGTTAGATTGGGAGGGAAAATGTCATGATTTCAGGCTTAGCAAACATCAGAGGGTAAAGACAAGCACTGCGAGTTTCTGTAAAACTGCCAAAGGCTGCTGTTGGCTGGAGCTGCTGCCTTCCTCCTCTCCTTGAAGTTTCCAGAAGACAAATCCTGGACTTCCAGAGTGACATTAGGTTGCTAATGTGATATTTATCTTGTCTTTGAATAAATATTGTGCTGTGGTGCTTAGGATTGGCTAATTGTACGAGGGGGGATCATAGCAACTGCATCAGGGTTCCCAGCTAGTAGGCTTGCACCAAAAGCCTGAGGAGTGGCTTTCAGGTACAGAGCAGACTTCAAAAGTCTACACATGCCTTCTAGTTAACACAGSTAGACTCTTGCTTGGTAGCCTGCCATGCTAGTATGTGTAAGAGCTTTAATGTCTGTGAAACAAACAGTTCAAGAATTCTTTTGAATTGCAGTGCATGCAAGAGATGGGAAATGGAAAAGCAAATCGTCTTTATGAAGCCTATCTGCCAGAGAACTTCAGGCGACCTCAAACAGATCAGCATCCTTTCTTCCTTTGCTGCTGAGGAAACATGGAGTCTTTTCATCTTGTTGCTTAGTAGCTGCACTCCTTGCATAGGAGGCTTAACTTCATGTGCCTGGGCATCAGCTGTGAGAATGAGTTCCTAGCTAGGCACCCTCCAAGTGTTGCTTCACCCGCAGGCTTCTTGCTTACAGAATGAAGCAGAAGAGAGCTAAAGATTGCTTCTGAGCTGTAAGGGTGAAGAACTGGAACACGAATGTTACAACCTGAAGCTATTGCATGAGATGCACTTTAGGGTCTGTGGCAAATAGGAGGGTTGACTTTCAAAAGTGCTGAGCATTTAAAATTCTCAGTGAAGACAGATAAAAAGATTTAACACTTCTGAAAAATTAAGCTGTAACTTTTACCTTACAGGAGGGTTTCTAGATGCCCATTGCAATAGGGGTGTAGTGATGTGAACCTAAAGAAACACAGGAGCACCTCTCTACCATCATTTTTGTCTTAAGCTGGTGGTGGAGGTGCTTTTGTATGCACAGGATCCATTTCTCTGACCATTGTGTGATTTGTGCTAATGACATGTATGCTTTTAAGTGATGGTTGAAGTAAATATACATCAGTGAAGAAAATACACTAGGAGTTTAAGCCCTGATTTAATGTACCTTTTATAGCACCGTCATGCTTGGAATAACCCAAGGGCAAAAATTGAGTAGCTAAAGTAGTTAGATCCAACACTAAATTATTTTAAGAAAGTTACTGCTGGAAATGCTCTTTAAACAGTCATTAGTTTAGTTACAGCCTGTACCTTGTATCCACATGTCAAATAATACTACATAGGTCTTCTATTCTTGAATCATTTGTCTTTAACAAGCTGCTTGCAGAGCTGTGGAGAGCTTCATTCGGGATAAATATGAAAAGAAGAAATACATGGACCGAAGTATTGACATCAATGCATTTAGGGTTAGTTTCTAATCACTTCTACAGAAGCTTGAATACATGTTAAGATATAAGTKTATGTCTGTCTTATGAGTAAGCAGTGACTCTATGAAGATAGACAGTTTAAATGTTTCCTGTATTAGTGACTAATCTCTTCTCCAAGGCTGATTGCATTCAGTCATTAGAAAGAATTTAAATTGGAGGGGACCTTTGAAGGCCATCTTGTCCAACTCCTTGCTCAAAGCAGGACTAGCTTCAAATATAGGTCTTTAGCTGTATCTTTGAGGCTTTTTAGATTAGTAACAGCATCATGTAAAGCTCTGTATGAACTTTCTCTTGGTATGATCACATGAGTTTTGACCCTCATGTCAGTGGTGTTTTCTTACAGAAAGAAAAGGATGACAAATGGAAAAGGAGTAATGAGCCAGTATCAGAAAGAAAACTGGAACCTATCATCTTTGAGAAGGTGAAAATGGTAAGACCAAAAGGCATGGTCATGGATCAATTGTAAAAACTTCTCTCAAGCAGAACAGAGGTAATYCAGCTTGATATGGAAGCATTTTTTCTGGCCTCAATCATAGTAGTGGATGCATTGAGTCACACTAATGGTAGTAGCCTGTTTTCCACTGTTCAACCAGATACTAAGCAGATGTGCTCTGCCTTGCAGTGCAGAGCAGATTGGAATCCTGCTACTCCCTGCTTAGCTTTCCAGCTTGAGCAGTTACTTTTTTCCTAGTTTAGAGCATGCTTGAATTTGGCAGTGGATTCCAACATAATGGGACCATAAAAAACTATGTAATACCCACTCTGAAAATTCTGTTCACTTTGGAAGCGCTTATGCCCACTGGAAAAAAAGGATTTTGAGGCTTAATCTCTCATTAAAGCCTCTAATGTATCAGAGGAAAACCGAAATTTGAACAAGACTTCCGGTGTTCTTTTTCCCTAGCCTCAAAAGAAAGAAGAAAYGCAGCAGTCTAGAAAAAGTTCTCCTAAATCTACTGAACCAGTAATGGACTTGCTAGGACTTGGTAAGAGCCTTTCCAGCCTTACTGCACCTGTTACAATGACCCTGTACACCATCTTTGATCCTGTGAATTTGGTGAGCTTTTAGTACTTATTTTTCATGTCAGGTGAACAATAGCTGATAGGAATACTAGAGTGTTTTGCTTAAACTACTCCAGTGCAACTCAAGCACAGTGCTCAGCACTGCAGCAGAAGCAGTTTTCCTTATGTTTTCCTTTACGCTGGTGCTGTGGTTGTGCCTATAGTATTACCAGAGCAGCTATAGTGGTCTCCAGACACAGCGTGGCTCCTGGCTGCTCTGAGGTTAATAGGACAGATATGGCACAGTGCGCTCCCTTGGTCCTGAGCCAGTTCCTTCTCGGCACCAGAAGGACAAGCGAAGAGCTGGCAATATGCGTTGGCTAAAGTAGGTTACAGGTCAGGTCACTGCGTTGTGGCGTATGTGCAAACCCCTTAATTGGCAAGGAGGCTGCCCCTCAGCCTGAGGCCATCTGTGATGGATGTTCACAGACCTTTGTCTCTCCCAGATGCTCCTGTGACAACCACTGTTACAAACGGCAGGCCTAGCAGCTTAGAGAAGGATCTTGATCTTTTYGCATCGGTGGGATCAAACTCTGACTCCAGGAAGGTAAGTAGGGAACATCAGTGCTTGACAAAGCCTAGTTAGATGCTTGAACGAGATGTGTGTTTTCCCCTAGTGCTGAATGAATGCAGCTGTTGCACTTGTGTTGTCTGTCTCAGGTCACTGGCTCTATGCCAACATCTGGAAGCGCTGGTTCTGTTCCTGAAAACCTGAATCTCTTCCCTGAGCCAGGAGGCAAAGGGGAGGAAGTGGGCAAGAAGCAGCTCTCTAAAGACTCTATCCTCTCCTTGTACGGCTCTCAAACACCTCAGCTGCCTGCGCAAGGTAACAGATCTCAGAATAGAGCTGTTGAACGGCAGTACACTAATTCAGAGTGGGTGGGGTGTCCTGACAGCTGACAAGCAAAGATGTGGGAATGTAGGTGGTCCTTCTTGAGAACTGGTGAGCAGCATAATGAGCAGCTTAGTCTGGATGTCATGGCCAAGTGAATGTTGTGATAGTCTCTGATTTGAAGGTYGGCATTTCAGCCCCTGACAATGAGTGCAGCAGTTCTTCCCTTCATCGGTTCTCTGCCTTTTTCTAGGAGCAATGTTCATGGCCCCAGCTCAGATGGCATATCCTGCAGCAGCATATACTAGCTTTCCAGGAGTAGCCCCCTCGAGCAGCATGATGGGAGGCATGATGGCACCATCAGTGGGAATGATGGCCCAGCCTGGAGCTGCAGGGATGGTGACTCCCATGGCCATACCAGCTGGATATGTGGGTAATGTGCAGGCAGCTGTCATTGGTGTCCCCAATGGGATGATGGCTGCACAGCAGGCTGGCTAYGTAGCTGGCATGGCAGCAGTTCCCCAACCTGTCTATGGTGTGCAGCCAGCACAGCAGCTTCAGTGGAACATTGCTCAGGTGAGGTGTGATCTTCTGCTGACCCAAAGGTGGATGGAGGGCAGGGGAGGCACATGCAATTAAACCTAGCCTGTTACCTGAAGACTTCAGTGCTCTTATAGCCTGGCTCCTGGGGTTGGGTGAGGTCTGCTGATACTGCAGGCAAACTGAGGGATCACAAAGGAGTAACTTGTTCAGAGGTCTCAGTGCTTGGTGGAGAACAAAAATCAGTGCAACATCAGCTAAAATGAAAACTACCTCGGCTTGCTCGATGGGCATACACCTGAGAAGCCAGTGACTTCTGTTCACCGTAACTCTTTAGAAGAACTTGCTTAAGGCTGTAATATGTTGGGGAGCAAGAGTTTTACCTTTGACTGCTGTGGGCTGGCAGTCTCCTTGACATAGCCTTGACTTCTCTCCTCTCCCCTTTGCAGATGACCCAGCAGATGGCTGGGATGAACTTCTATGGAGCTAATGGCATGATGGGATATGGACAGTCAATGGGTGGAGGAGGTGCCCAGGGAAGCAATCAGTCCCTCAGCACTCAGATGTGGAAATGATCCCTTGCGTTGTGACCATTTTTGCCTTCTGTTCTGTTCTTCAAAACTGCTCCATGAGACATTCAGGGTTTTTCTTTCTGGCTGGCTGCCCAGCCTGAACCTCTTTCCATAACTGAGACCCATCTCTGCCTTTTCACTGTCAGACACGGTGAAACCTCAGTGACCAGAACATGAGCTCCCCTGTATTTAGCACAGTCAATGCACACTTCTGGGGTGGACCCCCTCCTTGCACAAACCTCCACTAATGCTTCTGGGTAGCACTTAAATGTCCTGCTGGGTATCTTAGCAGAGGTGTGACTGAGGAACTTGGGAAATCTGTACTTAATACTGCCTGTAATGTCAGGCCTTTTAAGAATCACTTAAACTCTAGTATTAGTAGGGGTTTTGGTTAGCAGAGGGGTGGAAACCTTGTTTGGTGCTGAGGAACTGGATTTTAACCCAAGCCCAGGGGCAAGCAAGCCTTGCTACCTCTTCCCTTGAGTGGAGTTCTCCAGAGCTGAGGCCTCGCTGTGCTTGGCTCGCCAACCCTCATTGGAACCAAAGTCATTTTGAAGACCCCTCTCCCTCCCCCCGTGAGCAAGCAGGATTCTCGCACAGTGTGGGGGCAAGCTTTGGAATGTGAAACTTGCACTTCAGAGTGGCTTTTCTGTCTAATATGTGGTATTGATGTATTTAACTTTTAACAATCTAACTGAGAGTTAACTTATCGAGGGCTGAGAGCCCACTGCAAGTTTTCTTACACTTTTAAAATTACTATGACATCCTAATTTATACTTTTTTCATATTTTTTTTTGTTCCTGTGTAATCCTGGTACCCTTTCCTGGCTAGCTTTTGACATTTTAATCTAGGCATAAAAAGTGGGTGGGTCAGATTTCTTTTCTCATCTTCAGTAGAACACAAMTGCTTAAACTCATCAGCGTGAGCAAGAAGTCAGACTTCTGTGGTCTACTTTATCCTGTGTATATGTAAATTCCCAAATAAAATATTGCAGTGAAACCTCAACTGACTTATCTTGTTTTTAAACAGTATAACAGATTGTGTTAAACACTACTGTCACTGGTGTGAGTTGTTCACTTCAGGTGTGTAGGGATTTGGAGCCTTTCATCCAAATCAGACTAACTCCATCTGCTTTATAGCAGGGCTGTGTCCCAAATGTCAGGCGAGAATAATGTTTGCCTGAAAGCTAAGGACTGTCAGCATGCAAAGAACCAGGCTCAGCAGAGGCAGAATCAGGTCAGTTGACACTTTTATATACAAGAGAGACTCGCAGCTTGGGGGTGTGGGTAAATGCAGCATTCCTGCAGCTGTGGCTGCAGGGAGAACTTAAATTATTAGGACTGCAGCTTTACATTAATGTTCAACAAAACCTGACCAAGGCCTAGTCAAAGGTAAATTTTAAGCTTTTACAAAAAGTGGTAACAGTGAGAATATGAAAGGCTGGGGGATTTAGGAGTCACCTAAAGAACAGATATGAAGACCAGTTTTCCTTAGGCTTGTGGGTGGCTATGTGCAGCTGCAGGGGAGAGAGCTCAGCTAATTGTGTGAGCCTTGAGTTGATGGTACTCTGCTTGCATATTAATTATGGTATTTCTTTCCTCAAGTCAAAACCTGCTCTATTGAGAAAAAAGAGGGTTTCTTTCTCTTCCCTTCCTCCCCAGCATATCAGTTGTGGGGGAGGGTTGGCTTTTTTAAGCTACACGTGTGGTTTTGGGCTGAATGCTTTGAGAAGCTCAACTCAAGCACAGAAAAAAGTTTTCAAGCTGGCTTTAATCATCTTCACTTGCTGCCCCAATACTGTACATGCAGGTACAAGCCAATGAAAATGTGAATACTTCAGTTTTTTCCTCCTTGGGGAAAACTGGCTAAGAATATTTTACAAAATAGCGTGCACCCTCACAGCCATCAGTCCTGCTGCATATAAACCACAAAAATACAAGAGTTTTACATTAAGAAAGACCACACACATATAAAACATTACATAACACAGGTATAAAATCGCCATTTGCTTTTTTAAATCTATTACCATTCTCAAGTATCCATCACAAGCCCATCCCCTTGTCTTGAACATAGAACTGGGGCTTAAAGGACCCCCTAGTTCACCCCTCTGCGGTGTTGATTTTAAGGTGGAGTTGTTAAACTTACGAATCTGTCATCAAAGCAAAGTTTATCACGAAATACTAGTGGGAAGTGAAGGCAGCCAAATTTGTTCACTAATGTGATTACATCCTGGCTTCCAAAAGTACAAAGCTAGCCAGGGTGAGCGTGTCAGTCCTGTACGAGTTCTGCACCTAACTCTCCTTCTCCCCTTAGGTAACGGATGCACACAGAAAGACGTAAGGTTGACGTGTGCCACTGAAATGGTGAGAAGTCTGCTACCTTTTTTCTTTAGAGATTGAAGGCTAAGCTCGTCATAGCAATTAACTCGTGGCTAATGGAGTTCTGACAATTTCCCAGTCTAAGGGGATGCTCTTGGTTTAGGCAATTCTTTTCAGTGCAACTTGTTGGGGACTTAAGGATGGAAAATGTGAAGTAGCATAAATTTCGGTGTCCTTGCATGGTTGTATCGCTTTCGTATGATGCACCCCTGTCAAGATGCTCGTCTTAGCCTTCTGAAGGAGCTACTAGGAGGAGAAAGGCTATGGTTAGAAATGACTGGCTGGCTGAGTTGTTCTGGGTGCATCTCTCATTGCCTCGTACCTTTAACGATCTTGGACCCTTTTGTGTAAATTTGCTTTGCCAGTGCGTGTTAGTATTCTGCCCCCTCATACTTTCTGGGGGGCTAATGCAGTTTAAAAGGCATAGGCTGTGTTTAAAGATTTGTAAGGTATAGGTAAAATCCCTCACATGTCTGGGAATATAAATTCTGAATTTTTTGATAGGATGAATGCTTCAGTTTGGGTGCTTCTAAAAAATTCATTGGTGCATTTCTCTGTGTGCTTATGTGGGTTTGGTTTTGTTTTTTTCCTGGTGCCGTTAGTAATCAAAATCAAGGACAAAGTTCAATTCAAACTTGGAGCTGCTACTTTACCAAGTGTTGTTACTAAGACAGATGTATATGTTTTTATATTTGAGGTATAAACTTCTGAGATTAATGACAGATTCTTGAGTCCTGGACAATATCTTAAATGGTCCAGGTGCTTGTTCATCGCTTAATTTTGAGGTGGGGACTAGGACAACATGATGGGGGAAGATTATTTAGTTTTAACTGCACGAAAAGATCAAGCCCTTTTAAGAAAACAAGGCCACCAACTTCAAAGTGCTAACATTCAAGAGGCATCCGCTGCCAGGGTCCCTGGCCAGCTGGGCGCAAGGAGTGGGGTGCTGCTCCGTCCAGAGGCCCTCTGACAGCAAGCATTGCTTCATGGTTCTCATGGCAAGTGTTAGGGCAAAGTTCCCTTTTTTTTTTTTTTTTTAATTTTTAGTGAGTACTGGGATCTAGCAGATATATCCAGACAGCGATCCAGTTAGGAGATGGGATCAATGTTCAACACCTGTCCTTCCGCTGGAGGGACACCCTTTCTGCCTGCTTCTGAGGCTCCCTCTCTCCATCCACGCTACAGGCAAAAGCTTTAGTGAGGGTTTACTGCTCCTCCAAGAGCAGCAGCGCTGCCCTCAGCTTGTCACAGCCGAGATGCTCGCCTCCTTGCCGGCCCTTTCTGGGAGGGGAGGACTGTCAGGGGAGCAGGACTGCAAACACCCGCCTGTGTCGGGCGAAGGGGCAGCCTTTGGAGCACTGTTTATCTACATGCTTTGTAACAGGAGAGATGAGAGGGGGGTACCTACTGTCCAGCTGAATCATCCCTCCCTCCAGAGAAGCACTCTGGCTTCTTGCTTCTCTTGCCCTTTAGCTCAGCAATCAATAGTGCAAGTGCTAAATGAAGCAGAGGTTGGGCTTGCAGGAGCCAGCATGGGAGCAGGTGGTAAATGCACACCCCGTATAATTGCTCTTCATTGCACAGTTACAACAAAAAACAACCTGAATGTGATAGAGTGCACTAAGCTCTGGTTCTTAAAAAAAGAGAAAAAGAAGGGGAGGAAAAAAAAACCAAAAAGAATGAGGTATACCGATAATCGGAGCTCCAGACAGGCACAGTGGTCACGCCAGCTCTTGGGTCTTGGTGGCAGCTGCTAAACCAAGCTGCTTTCTCCTGGATTCCCAGATGCTACTGTGCTCCGTTCTGGTGTCTGTGCCCGAGGCAGATGATCAGGGTTAAACAGTGTGGCGGTTATTCAGACAGCAAGACAAACACTTAGGCCCTTTACTGTACATTTTTCTAAGTCTACTTTTAAAACCTACATCTTTCCCAAATACGGACCAGCTCAGTTAAGGTGAGCGTTATTGTCACATCTGGTCACTGAGCCTGTGTTGTACAACTTCAGCCGTGTTACACGTAGCACATCTTTACCCCACCGGTTCCAACCATGCTTATTGCAGACACTTCTTTTTCCATAGGAAGTCTTTTCTGCAGCCTTTCAACCTTCTTTTTTAGCTCATAAACATAACTGTTGCACCTCTAACAACCAGCCAAGGGTTGGGGTGTTTTCTATGCTTGTGAACATGAAGTAGAAGGAAGACTTCCAGTTGAAACAGCTTTGCTAGAGAAACGTTGGAACGGGCCATCATGCCTTTGGCACATCACAGGATGCAAACCTTGCTTTTACTGAAGGGAATTTTACAGATCTGTCTGGAGGCATGAAAACCCAAAGGAAAGCAGAGAGCGCTCTTAATATCTTTTTCCATCTGTGATGCAAAACGYGTTTAGACTTTGAATTCAGCCATCAAGAAGAACGGTGCCTGAACACTGTTCCTTGACCTTTAAAATGCAGTTATTTTCCAAATCAGTAACCAAATGCACGCCCTTAAGGAAGTTTACAGATGTGCATTGTCCAAGCATTTCACATCAATCTGGGAAGAAGTGTCTGAGTCAACTGGAAGAAAATAGAAGGTGGACTCTTTATGCCTGAAAAAACATCACCGGTGCTGTTTTTATAAATGGTCTTATATCAGTAAAGACCCTTAAATTGTACTGACTGCTGCTGAGTATTTGCAAGCCCACTTAAACAAGCAAAGGTATTTAAATGTGTTAACTCCTCTCACATGCACTGATGTGCACAAACACATACAAATACAGGCTTGACTTTTCAAGCCTCATTGCTGCTAGAGCAATCGTTTAAGACAGTGAACAGAAGTGATTCCCTATCAATGAAGGGAATCCTGATCTTGCTCCTGTAGGAGTTTCTGGTCTCGTATTTGCAATTGAGAGCTACATCTGTAACTGCTTCTGGAGAAAAGGTTTTAAGAGCTGGAAAAGGTGGCTGTGGAGGGAATGCTTCCCACCCTCTCAGTTGCTCTGTGGCATTTTCCAAAGCTACTTAATAGGTTTAGTTTTCTGATTGCTGGCCAGGTAATTGGTTCTGTATCTCACTGAACTTCAGGAAAACTATGTCTAAGCATCCTCTCCCCATGCTTTCAACATGCTATAATGTTGATGAAACAGGAGCTGATTTCTGATTGAGCCCAGAAGCCTGGCCCACCTTCTGGTGCCCTGGAAAATTTTCAGTCACTCAACTTTGGCAAATAAAGCCCATTCCAGGCTTGTAGAAAACCCAGGGATAACTTAGGCCTGGGCATGAAGTCATGTAGTGTTTTCTGTGCTTTGCTGCATGGCCAAGACTCTTTTTTTTACTAGAGTTTAGGGGATGTTTAAGTATCATTTCAAGGCTATTTTGGCAAAATCCACCCTTGTTACTCAAGTAGGGCGCCTTGATTCTGACACCAGCATCTACTGTCAGCTGTGCTATAGTAAGGTCTTCTGTGTCTCAGGTGGGTGCTGCATGCTACTTGCTGCTCACTTACTGCTGGGAGTGCTGGGTATAAAACGGGCTGCAAAGCTGATTCAGTTTAATATTAATTATTCTTTCTAGGGGAAAATATCTGGAAAGTTGAACGGTTTGAATTTCCTTTCCTGACAGAAGGTGGAGGAAACGCATAATACCTAGTCAGTGCAGCCACCTTTTGCAAATCATATAGTACATTAAAAAAATGCCCTTTGCAATTAAACATTCCCCCAGAAAAAAAACCTGGAGTCCAGAAGCTTGTGGTTTTTCTGGTGTGTCGCGCGTAGAAAGCAACTGGGTGTCTTGGCTTTTTTGTTCTTGGTTGTTCGAGGAGGGAAAACATCTGACATGTGGTCTCATGCATTCAGAAACGAGAAGGAGCTGATGTTGCAATGTAAACGTGGCACACTTTGGCCTCTTCTCCCGTTTTAGTTTTTCCACACAAGTGTAAGGTGGGTCCTGACCCAGACGCTTCCCCAGAGAAGTGAGAGTACCAGCGCCTTGGGGGGACTGGACGCGTAGTGCTGAAAGTGAAGAAGTTAAGGTTTTGATGGATTTCAGTTTGTCTAGTGAGTGACAATCATTTGAAGTCACTGGCACGATGGCTCCAYCTCGCCGGGCTCTCAACGAGCAGGAGGAATCATTCCCACGAACCCATTGCGTTGCAGCAAACGAGAATACACCACTGAGAAAGAACTGGGGTGCAGTTTGTTCTGATGTTAGCTACGCTGTTATCCTCCAATGCATCCTCAGTCTATCGATGATAAAAAATAAGCCGAAGTATTTGGGTTTTCCATGTTCCCTGGAGTACCCAGGTGCGCCTTCCAGAAGATAGTTCTTTTCTCTGGATTTTCCGCGTGCCAGCAAGGGCAGGTTTTTCTACTGGTGCAGAACCAGTGAGCCTTTTTTTTTTTTTTTTTTAGGCATCTGCTGCTGTGGGTGCGTGCCCGGCTGTCCCGGTGTTCCTGCTGCTCTTCATCTGCTTCTGTCCTCTATCTCAAGAAAAGCTTATGTTGCTCGTGGAGAGGGGGAGCAGCAATGCTCTGCAACTCGCTGGAGAAATTTACAGCCGGCGAGCTCTGTGCTGGAAGGGGAAGGGGGTGGGATGCTGTCTCCACACCAGCGAGCAGAAAATACCTGCAGAGCTCCCTGCTCTGCCCACGCTGCTATTCCACTTCCCTGCGGACATGGTTACTGTCCCACCACAGGCAGACGCTTTTCTGTTGAAATAGAGTTGGTAAAGCAAAAGCAAATAATGTTAGCTTGAAAGAGCAGAAAGCTTTTCTTCTTAAGATGCCTTCCCTCATGTATATCCAAAAATCCAGCACGCCAGGGCAGAGAAAGTTTAGCCTCGTCCAGGCGTCGTTGACCTCATATAACTGCTTCATGCTCTGGAAGGAACGTCATGTTCAAACCACTGTTTATTCCTCTTTCAGTAGTCAGGGCACCGAGTTTGCTTCCTCAAACCGCTTGAGACTCTTCGTGCATCCCACGGTCCTATGCGTCGCCATTCAGCACGAGCTCAGAAATCAGTGCTTGAAAAAGCACTTACTGCTCTAGCAGACGAGGATTTAATCTTTTACAAGGCGGGCATCGGGGTCTTGAAGCAGACCCCTCTCCATCCCCGGTCAGCAGCATGCAGCCCGCTCTCTTCCCAGAGGTCTACAGTGATTTTGGTTTGGTAAAGATCCAAAGTCCACGACAGCAGCTGAAATTCCTTGACACGATGTCACTAAAATCGTGGCGGTGTTGGGTAAACCAGCCACCGAGCAGTGGAGTTTTGCTGACCCCTGGTTTTGGGTTTGTGGAGGGGACAGCTTCATCGCAACAGTCTTCTCCTTCAGGTTTGGTTTTGTTCCGTTGTGGCAACAGGTTCAATCTGGTTCATCATTCCTGGCGTCACCAGGAGAACCACAGGTTGGTTTTGTTGTGCTCTGTGCATTGTGAAATTCTCTGCTTTGCCAATAAACAATTGTAAAAAATCCCAACTGTGCTGTGGGTTGATTTGTGTTAAAGACTGAAGGTCAGAGCCATCTGCTCGGTAAAAATTCCCCATTAACCTTTTGTCCTCTTCCAGTCTCAAGACTGCTCATCTTTTGGTGTGTTGGGTTTTTTTTCTCTCTTTTGGAAACTGATCCTTCAGGACAGTCATTGTGTTAAGTACATTTTATGAAGAAACCAGAGTTTCTAGTGGTGTCTCCCCTGAGTATTTTCAGCAAATTTCATTAGGCACCTTCAAAAAAAGCTTCCGTAATTCTCGGTTTTGCTACAAGAACTGGTCCCTCGGGGGGAACCAAAATGCTGCTTTAAAAACAAACAAACAAAACATACAAACAAAATACCCAGAACACTCATCCCGATAATAAATTCAAAGCATCTAGTCCTTTGTTCGTAACCTCCCAGTCACCCTAATTCCAGATCAGCAGAAGATGCTGTTGAGATGTTCCCCTGTAGCGTACCAACAAGTCGAGAGTTAGAGAAAGGTGCGTCCTGCCGCGGGGTCTGGCAAACCCTCTGCTCCTACCTGAACTTCAAGTATCGAGGAGAGCATCCCAGACCTCGAGCTGGCCCTTGCGGGAGGAAGGGGCTGGGAGCCAGACGATCAACCAGCATCACAGTACTCCTGCTCCGTCGGGTCACCTTCTCCTGACTCGAATTTTCACGTGAGGCATCACAGAGTTTGTATTTTGGGTCTTGCTTTGGCTGTACAAGACCACGGTCAGTGGTGAAACATGAGGATAAGACCAGCGTATGCTTAGGTGAGGTGAGTGCACCTTGTTCTGTTCTCTCTTGCTTTGGCAATGTCACTGGTCACAGGCTACATGCTACCGGAAAAAAAAAATAAAAAAAAAAAAAAAAAAAAAAAAAAGGAAAATGGCCACCAGAAGTGCTTGCTCAGTGTGGCAGGATTTGTGTCGGAAAACGAACAAACGGGAAGTGACTGGCAGGTGTTTCCGGTTAATCCGGAGTCTCTTAGATATTGCAGAGTGCGTGTGTTGTTAGCACGTGGCAAGCTACATAATAGAAGATGCTACATTCCTTGAAAAAGAAAAAAAAAAAAAAAAAGTAGTGCTGAGTTGGATTTTTTTCTGAGGTTTTTTCTTTGAAAAGCTATCTTTTCCTCAGAGGCAAGGAAACGAAATCGAAGGAAAAGAAACCTCGTCAACATGCTGCTTGCAGCGGCACTGAATGAATCAGACCGAGATGCTCTCGCCGGGTGGTCAGGAGAGAAACGCGTCGCTTCGATTCCTTTCCGACGGGGTGACGGGACGAGGTGCGGTAACAGTCTCGGGATCGGTCGGCAGTCGCRGCCCTCGGTCTGCCTCACGGGGGGGTTTTTTCTTTCTCCTTCCCCCTGCCTGAAAACACACGGCCCTCGCTCCCTCTCCGACGTCCCCCTCTGCGCGCCGGGACGCGTGCTCGGGAGGGAGCGTGTCGAGAGTGGGTTTGTTTCGGGAAGGAGATTTTTTTTTTTTTAAAAAAAAAAAGGGACAGGATATTTACAGCTATCCACTAACAGTTTTGGTAGGTCAGGACGTCTCCTTTCCCCTCCCGGCCTCTCCCACCAACCAACCGCCTACGGGCAGGAGGGGCTGGTGGAGCTCTCCAGGGAGGACTGGGAGAGGCGGCGTGTCAGAGGTCCGATGCTGGAGTCGGCCAGCGAGGAGGTGGGGAAGAGTTTGTACCAGCCCGCGACCGTGCTGGAGAGATCGAGCTCCTCCAAGACAATCTGGGCCATCCCCATGAAGCACTTGTGGTCCATGCGCCCGTAGTCTCCCCAGACGATCACCTGCRGGGCAGAGAAGGCGTTAGGGGAGCCGCCCCGCTCGCTGGGTGGGAGTTTTGGGGAAAACTCGGCAAATGCAGCATGCCTGGCCGGGAAGGACCTGCCGTGATCGGGAYGGGGAGGCTGCGGTCTGAAGGACAGCAGTGAGGACAGTGGGTTTCTGTGCCCTGTCCTTGCTCCCCTAATCCCTCCCTCTCCCCAGGCATCCGTGTGGGGAGTACATCACCTGCAGGACTTTGCCCTGGGGGCTCTCCTCAAAGAGCAGAGGCTGCTGGTATGACGGGTCGCAGGTTTTCTTCACCACCTTGGTCTTCTTCTTGGCCAGGCAGACACCATTCTCCAACAGGTAAACTTTCACGTAGGTGGCTGYGTTGGAAAAAGGACGAGAAACGCTGACTCGGAGCAGGCTCCTGTGATGGTCCCAGCACAGCGCCTGTCCCCATCACTCCCCCTCCATCCCTGACCCCCTCCCTCTCCAGCCACCTACCAGGGATGGACTTGGAGCCCATCTTYGGGATAAGTCCCCTCGCCTGGATCACCTCCACCTCCAGCTGCCCGTTCCGGTCAGCCATGCCGACGTGGACATCGCCTAGGCAGAGGGATGAGATGTGCTCAGCACCCTCCCCAATGGCCACCTCCCACCAGGGATGGCCACAGCCCTGGGCTGGGCTGGTCCCCACCAGCTCTCCCTTTTGGTGCTGCCAAAAAAGCAGGTGGGAGATGTCATCTCCGGGGCTGGCAGCCTTGGCACCCCCACACCGCCGCCTGCTCCCTATCCTCAGCACCCAGCGCTCAAGCGCACCGAGCATCCTGCCACCGGGTGCGTGATTTATCGTGAATCTGGAGGAAGGACAAAGCCGAGCTGATGTGAAGATGCTTGGATTTGAGCAGCGAGGTGAGAGCCCCCTGCTCCCCTCCTCCCCGCCCTCCCTGCCGGCTCCATCCCACGGCAGCCTTGCAGGGGGATTTTTTCCCTCATGATGGGAAAAGGGGCTGGGATTAACCAGGGCTGTGCCTTGGCCGGGCGATGCCCTCAGCCGGGGGGCAGGCGAGACCCTGGCAAGAGCAGGAGAGGCAGGGGCAGGAGGGCTCGGTGGCTGAGCACCCCACCAGGGCCAGCACCCGCCAGCCCCCCTCTCCCCGGGACACTTCACTGGGGTCCTTCCCCGCTGCCTGCGGAGCAGCATCTGCAGGAAAAAACGTGGCTGGGCGCCTCTTGAGCTCGGTGTGAAGTTGTTCTCCCACTTACGCTGTCCTGCTCGTACATACGTACGTCTGTTGGCTGGCGGGTCCCCGTCACTCGCTGCCTTGTGGCCCCGGGGGGGAGTGGGGATGGGGGAAGGGGCGAGCTGACGTCCCAGCGGGGTTTAATAGGAGCGAGATGAACCTGGATGTTCTCAAAACACACTTGGCGTTTCAACAGCAAGTCAGGGCCAGCACCGGGGGCTGCGCGAGGAACCGGCCGGTGGGAGAGGAATGAGCTGATGCCACGGCGGGGGAACGGCAGGAGCCATAGGGATTCGGCGTGCCGCGGGCACCGCGGGACCTCGCCCCAAGGGAAGCCGGTGGTGTCCCCTCCTGGGGAAGGTGGGCAAACCCAGAGGGGTCCAACTGCCCCCCTTCCCTTTCCTTCCCTTCCCTTCCCTCCCACCGGGGGTTTATGTGGGGCCAGCAGGACCAGGTCCCTGTGCTGCGGGGACGGGGCGGGCAGGACGGGGGACCCAGGTTACTGTGGCCCCCCCGGGGCAGCTCTCCCCATTCCTGGCAGCTCCGGCCCCTCAGCAGGATACGGGGCAGACGCCTTGGTGCGCCCTGGGAGCAGTCGGGGACACACAGCTGCTGGCTGGAAATTCAGACTCGGGGCATGACTTTCTATAGCCATTTTGGATTTAAAAGGGAGAAATGGAACAAAACCCAGTTTTGTTGGGTCCCCTCTGCAGCGGGATGCTCGGAGGAGCTGATGCACAGCAGAGGGGCAGAAGAGACCTCGGGAAAAGGCAGAGCTGCTGCTTCCCCCTGYGGGTGTCCTGCCCTGAGCCCTGCACGGGACGTTCCCTCCCCTCGCGGAGCCCGCAGCGGGAGCAGCAGGGGAAGGCCAGAGCATCTGCAAGCCATGCACTGACCCAGCACATGCTCAACAGCCAGGGATGCTGCTGGGATTGAGCCTGTCCCCCGGAACCGGTGCCGTGCGGGGGAGCATGCRGCCACTTTCCCCCCCGCAGCCCCTTCCCTCTCGCTGGAGCATCCTCTCGCACTGCCCAGCCCCGCACCAGGCAAGACGCAGCCCCTTGTTCTGTGGGGCTGGAGACGGGACCCCCCTCCCCGGGCAGGGAGCCCCCTCGGCCGGCACTCACCCATCGGCGGGGTGGCCAGCGTCTGCCGCCCCACCAGCTGGCCCGGCCCCAGCCCGTCGAGGAAGTCGCTGAACTGGCTCTCAGCRCCCAGCCGGGTCGTGGGGAAGATGAACCTGCGCCGGGGAAAGCAAAGCGCTTTCGTGGAGCATCGGGCTGCTGGGTCTGGAGGGAGATCCCCCGGGAGCACAGGGAGGGTGCCCAGCCCCAGCTCCCATCCCCCCGTCCCACCCCGCGGTGCCTTACGTGCCGTCGGAGCTGTTGCTGTTGGTGCTGCCGTCGGTGGACTCCCGGCTGCCTTGCCGGGTGACCCTGGTCCTCATCTCCACCGCGATGCCGGTCTCCGTGCTCCTCCGGATGTTGCTGCGCAGCTTTTTGGGGCCGCCCTCTGGAAGCCGAGACAGGGGGTGAGCCCGGGAAGCCCTCGCTGCCCCCGGACCCTTCTGCAGGATGGGCGTCAAACCAGATGAAGAACCAGGGTGCCAGGCACAGCGGGAGCCTCCCCGTGTGCTGCTCCCCACCTTCGGTACGTTATTCGTTGTGATTTATGCAACCTTTCCCTGGGGATGAAAGCCTGCAGGACCCCGCACRGGCACGTGTCCCAGTGCCACTCACGCCGTGCTGGAGAGCCACGGGCTGCCCGTGCTCCCCGTGTCCCAGCCCCATCTCCCCACAGCCCTCGCTCAGCACCGATGCCATCGTGCCTTTGCATGGCTGAGAGCCCACCTGCACCCATCACCTCCCCCACGTGCTGAGACCTGCCAGACTCAGCTCACGTGTGCTGACACCATCCCAGCCCACCGCCTGGCCTGTGCTGCTGCAGAGCCACCTCCCAGCCTCCAAAATCCCCAGGGCCCCGCTGAGGTGCCAATGTCCCCGTGCCGCAGGGGACGGGCACCCCCAGTGCCACAAGCGGGCACAGCCCCGACGCTGACCGATCAGCGAAGTCTCCCTTTCTCCAGGCGGTTACACCGTCCCCACCGCCACGCGTCCCAGGCGGTGGCAGATGGCAGAAGGAGGAGCGTGGCCCAAGCATCCACCCCTGACACCGCCGGCAGCCCTGGCGTCGCCGGCAGCCCCGCTCCTGCCGCCTGAGCATGTGTGTGTCGGCACCGCGCCCCGGCTGCTCCTGGGGGAGTCAGGTTTGTCTTGCTAATTCGGGGCTGCTCCCGTGGAAGTGTTTGCCTGATCCTGGCAGCCCCCCCCCGGCGCGGGCGCTGCCCGCCTGGGCACCGGCAGCCGGGAGGGTCCCGGTCCTGCCGTCCCCAGGTGCGGCTCTGCCCAGCTCCAGCACTTTTTGCTTGGCTTTTGGGGATAATCATACCCCTTCAGAAACACCTTGGATGTGCAGGGCTGGAGGGCTCCAAATTAACTCCTCTCTTTATAGAACATCTCCCGAATCACGAAATGCCAACAAGAACCAGAATAAAAAAGCAATAACTAGAGAAAAAGGCTGCACTAAAATGAGCTTTTTGCTTCCCCCGCCCTTTAAAAAGCTATTTTAAGCATTTAAATATTTCCCAGAGCCAGACCGTTTGACAAGTTCTTTCTCCCAGCTCCCTCCCTCCCTCCCTGCCCACAGCCCTGCAGCCGGGACTGGCCGTTACTGGGGGGGACACTGAGCCCAGACCCCCCGTGCTGGCAGAGCTCCGGCAACGTCCCCGCCTCAGGTTTGCGAATGGTTTTGGCACCTGGAGAAGTGCTGGTGTGCCGGGGGGGGATTTACAATGGGCTTTTTTAGGTGTCTTCATCAGACACGGGCGAGTAGAGCATTGCTTTGGGCAGCCGGGAGCGTGCACCTCTCCTAAAAGCAAAGGGCCAAGCTGGGGGGGCTGGCAGTGCTGGGGGGGCCGCGGCAGCTCACCGGTCTGGTTGAGCTGCAGCGTGCTCTTGCTCCACTGGGAGAGCCCCACGATGGCCACCATCTTGGCGCCCAGGCTGGAGCGCCTCTTCTTGCTGGCGGTGATGGTGACGGAGTCGGCGCTGCCCCGCGCGCTCTTCTCGATGTTGTACATCTCGCCGCTGATGCTGGAGCTGCGGACGACATTCCTGGCCGCCGAGGAGCTGGCATCCCCGTTGAACATGGTCAGCTGCTCGCGCGCTCGCCGGCCCCGGCTCTGCTGGGTGGGATCAGCTGTGGGGGGAAGCCAGGGGACGCGTCAAGGCCACCGACGCTGGGCGGTGGCACTGGCCATGTCACCACGCTCCCACCCAGAGCAGCCCCACGGGGACGGACGGTCCCCCGAGACACTTACAAAGCCATGAAATTCAGGTGGCACAACCTGTTGGGACCATTTTTCCTCACCCGTGGGGACAGGGGCTGGCGCAGGGTGCGGCGAGGGAAGGGGTGCAGGGACCCCCCGGGCAGCCCCTGACGGCAGGAGAGACGTCTCACCAGTGGGCAGAGGGCTCGGTGCATCACCACCCCACCTGGCTTGGGAGCAGGAGCGGACCCTGAGGCTTGGGGACAGCCCCATCCACCCCCACCGAAGGTGTCCAAAATTGCAACCAGCAAAGTTCGTCCCGCGCGTCTCCTTCTCCGAACCGTGGCTGCAGCATCCCTACGTGCTGCTCCAGGCGTGCCTCTGCTCCACCCCGAGATGGCTGCCTGCCACGGGGGCTGGATCCGACCCCAGCCCAGCAAACCACACCGGGCTGCTGCCGGGGTCCACCGTGAAGCCCTGGCAGCAGACGGTGCCAAGGGTGCCGGGGTGCCGCGCTGCCAGGGACCGGGGCGTTTGCCGGCGGCAGAGGCTGCGACACGGCTGCCAGACCTCCCGTGCGGCGCAGCGGTTGCTGCCTTCCCTTCCCCATGAATATTTAAACTCCAGAGGGATGGGAGCATCCATCTTCCAAGGAAAGGTGAATTATTAACTCCAGGCCAAGTGAAGCCACTTTATGATAATGGATGGAGGCAGCGCCTGGAAAAACATTTCTCTTTCAAGAGAGAGAGACAGCCACAAACGTAGAGGATAAGTTATGGCCAGGAACGGGGAGTGGGGCAGGGCGGGGGGCTTCTGCTGCCCATTGCCATCAGGGGAAGGAGTTTCACAGGGGCACGGTCGGGTTGAGACGTGATGGGAGCTACAGGCTCCACTCCGGTACCGCTGAACTCACAGCTTTATCAATTACAGAAGGGATGCAAACAGGGGTAAGTGGGCGATTAGTCATTAATATCATTAATGAGCTCCCAGAGAGCAGCGGCCGTCCCACGTCTCCCTTCTGGCTGGTGTTTTCCTCCCCCGCTCTGCCCAGGCTCCCTCGGGCAAGCGCGTGGCAGTGACCCACCGATTTCACCCTCCACGCCTCACGCCCAGCAGCGCTCATCGCTGAGCAGGACCCCGGTACGGCTGCTTGCATTCGGCAAGATTTGGGGTGCACCACGACCGTAGCACATGCTTCCCCTCGTGTACACGGGATTTTTCTGCCTTTGCTCATGAACAGACACTTTCATGAGGGCCTCGGATAAAGCTGTCGKCACCGGGCGAGCACCAGCTCTGCAGCCCGGAGCTGCCCCGGTGTGGCCGCACGCCGACGGGAAGCCGGGATGGGTGAGAGCAGCCAGCAGCGCTCGCCCTACACTCAGCGTCTGCTCGAGGAGGGGTCGGGGCTGAGCCGCRACCTTTGGCACTTTTGGGACGAGCGTTTTCCAACGCCACCCGCCGCTCTCCAGGCACCCTCCGGGCTCCAAACCCACTGCGGCCGCTCACAAGGGCTGGGGTTTCTCTTGGGGAGCGCCTGCCACAAGGAATGGATCCCAACCGCTTCCCCAACCGYGGCCCCAGCGCACCCTCGGTCACACGCTGCTTCCCTTCCCCGTGCCTCAGTTTCCCCACCTGCAAACCTGACGTTAGACTGTGCCTAAACAAACGCACGTCCCTTTGCACGAGGGCTCAGCCGGGTGCAGTGCCCAGCTCAGGCCTCTCCACGCGGCGTTATGGGCAAGAAGAGCTGTGGCACAACCAAGCCCTCTTATTTCTACGGCCAGGAAAACACAAAAGGCTCCTGCTGCTGTTTTCCCCGCTCGGCGCTTCAGCTGCCAAGAGAGCACCGGGCTCTGGTGGAAGCAAATTAGATCAGGAGAGCACAGCGCTAATGGGATGATTTCCAATGCAACACACACACAAGGATAATCCACCGCAAAGGAAGGAGAGCGCACRCTCCTCAGCCCAAAGGAAGGATTTGCTTTATCCTGCCCGTAATTTTATCCCTTTTCACAATCTGCTTCTGGCCTCTGTGGGAGCAGGTGCTGGATGGGGAGATCGGGGAGGTGCCCGGCGCTCGCTGCTGAGACGAGCTCGGCTGGAGACTGTGCCCAAGCACCAAGAGCACCGGAGCCCGTGGCTCCCACCGCCGAGCYGGCCTCGGCACTGCAACAGCATCCTCGGCCGGCGCAGGCAGCCCTGATGCTGCCTCTCCCCCCGGCTCCCTTTCCCCAGCAGCGGGTGGGGGGAGCAGGGAACGGCACCAGGTTTCCCTTCACCCCCACCTCTGTATTTTATTTATTCTCTATATTGCAAAACACCGGGATTCTCAGAACAAACCACCACACCACTCCAGCGGCAGCTGGATCGCATGCAAGCTCCCTCCTTCCCTGCCGTGGAAGCACGTCCCCGAGCCGCTGGGGTGGGGGGCAGCACCCGCAGCCCCCGCCAGCGCTTACCACCACCACGCACCGTCCTTGCGGGAAACGACAACAACCACCGCGAGCGCCGAGAAGTTCTCCAGCGAGCCAGCCCCGGTTCCCCTGTGGGCTGGGATGGCTGCGGGATGCACGGAGCCACCGGCCACCGGCTGAGCAGCCGGGAGAGGTGTCATGGCTGTAGCATCCCTCCGGCTGCTCCGCTGCTTGGCGGACACGCAGCCAGCGCCCGGCACCRATGCACAACGCGCAGACAAGCACGACCGGCAGGAAGATGGGTTCCCTGTTGCATTTCGATCACTGCTGTGGTGCAGGAGCCCCGGCGAGGCTACGGGGGCTGAGCCCTGCACTCCCCACACTCGCACCCCGAAGGAAAAGAGGAGACGGAGGCATCTTACCGCCCTGCGCAGGTGGAGGAGGACTGGGCAGCGCCCGCCCCGCTCTCCCCGCCGAGGAGGCTCAGCCCCCCAGCCCCATCCCCGGCTGGAGACGGAGGGTGACGGCTCTGGTTAATCTTTAAAGGGTTCTGGAGAGCGGGGCTGTGCCGGCGCTGCTTCAGCATCTCCTTCAGCATCTCCATGGTTACATCGCTGACCCAGTTCTCCTCCCAGCCCTAGGCAGGGGCAGAGCGGTCCAGCGTGGTGGGATGCACCTCAGCGGGGCTGGGAGCATCCCTGTGCCAGGCTTTGGGTGCCCGATGGCCCCGCTGGGTCCTCCCAGCCGGGCGTCACAGACCTGCCAGGGGATGCCAGAGCCGGGAAAAGTGGGGAGTGAGGCAGCACAGAGGGTGCGGGGGTCACGGGCGACCCCAGGGAGCCGACAGGACTGTACGATCCCGCTGCCGGTGCATCCCAGTGACCGGATGGTGTCAGGGGCTGCAGGTGGCAAGGAACAACCCGGGGCTGCGAGGGAGCCCTGGCCCCAAATATCCCCCTGAGATAGAAACGGGGGGCAAAATATTAATGGGAAAAATTGGGTGCTTTGACAAAGGCTGTGGGGAAGGAGGGAGGAGCCTGGCGGGTGCCCCCACGCAGGTGGGGAATGGCTCCTGACAGTGGGTGGGGAGAGGAGGAGGAGGAGGAGGAGGAGGAGGAGTAGGGAGGTGATAAATGAGCACCCAGCAATGAGGCTGGCTGGGATGCTGCCTCACCAGGGAAGGGGGCAGAGGGATTTTGGGGGCTGTCTGCTCCCTCGAAGCCCCCAAGGTGGGTGTCCCCAATGAGGGACAGGGTTGGAAAGCCCCGGCAGTGGGGCGGCAGGTCCTCTCGCCCCCGGGCTGCCCCTGCAGCCCCCGGCCCCTTGTGCTGCAGCTGCCTCCAGCCTGGAGGGAGAGCACTGAAATGCTGCCGACGTCTGGAGCAGGTAGGCCCTAAATCAGCACTTTTGGGGAAAGAAAAGCTTGTTAGAACTGCTGCTACGAGGCCCTGCCAGTCCTGAGCTGGGGCAAGCTGCAGCAGCACAGCTCGCAAGCGTGTGTTCCTCCTTGTATTGGGAAGTAAGGCAAGGGCTTATTTCCCCTAAAACTACTTAATTCTAATTAATTGCTTCAGGTTTGATAGGCAGTTGCTCATATAAATTTAATTGCCCAGCAAGAGGTATAATTCAGTGCACGTGAACTGAGAACTTGCAAGAACTCCAGCTACTGGAGTTACGCATCTCGTTGCTCAGGCAGGTTATAAAAGTTATATTCTGGCTGAAACACGCTGCAGGCACAGCATTAATCCTCCTGCACAATCTCCACGGGAAACAGAAACTTTGAAATTAAAGGATGGGGCCAAATGTGCTTCATTTGTGGGAAAAGTGGAGCTTAGAGGGGAGAAGTTCAGATGGGGCTGTGCTCAGGGATCCTGCRGGAGCAGCTCCTGCCCGAGGATGCTCCAGCCCACGCCAGCCCGTGCACCTGGAAAAAGGCCTGACTGTTGTGTGAGCGAGGTTTCGCAAGCCTGCGCCTGGGAGGAGGAGGAGGGTCACAGGGCAAACCCTGCGGCACGCTCCTGCTGGGTTGCTCCTGTCCAGGTGGGAGCAGGAGGACAAAACCCCGGTGCTGCTCAGCCACTTCATCCGGCGTTGGAGCTGCTCTCCGGGAGGGATGGCAGAGCAGCACCAGGAGCTGCTTGTGTCGGCAGCACCCCGGCGCACGGGGCTTTGCCGAGAAGGCGACTGCGCAGCCTGGGCTGTCTGTGGCAGCTGGAAGCTTTCCACCAGGATGGGAAGTGCTGGTGGGTGAAGTGCATGGTGTGGGTGAAGAGCTCGGTCCCCTGAGCAGACCTGCCGATGGGATGGCGGTGACAGTGGCCAATGCTGTGGCCTGGGGACATCCCGACGGGCTGAGAGATGGCTTCATGGAGACCAGCTCCTCCAGCGACCCAAGTGACGCATCGTGTCTCTCCTGGGATAAGCAGTGGGATGGTATGCCTCAAGCCTGGGAGCGGGTCGGGTCTGAACAGCCTTTCTGCTGCGAGCGCTCTCCTCCGCGCTGCCGTGCTGCTCCTGCGCGCAGGGATGGACCGGGAGCGACGGAGAACCAGAGCCGCAGCCCTGCGGGGGGGTCTCCAGCACAGCCCCGGCAGTGACAGCGTGACACGCAAGAACCGACCGTCCCGTGCTGGAGTGCGTGTCTTCCTCGGTCCCGGCTGTGTCCACACGCACCTCGGCCACGATGATTTCCTTGCCATCCCCATTCACAAAGCACACGTCCATCTCCAGCCAGCCTGGGTGCCACAGCTCCAGCAGAAGTGATGCTCCTGGCAGACAGGATCTGTCTGGGAGCACTGGGACAGGGAACCGAGTATCTCTGGGAGGGACAGGCAGGAACATGGCTTCTTCCCACACCCACCTCGTGGCCATCTTTCACTGGGTGGGGGGACGGGTGTGGGAGCCAGGGGCACCCATGTCTGTCCCTGCCTGTTGGCCTGATCTTGGGCTAAGCCCCCTCTGAGACATCAGGAGCCCAGGGCCAGTGCCCTGACCACACTGTCCCTTTCCCCCATGTCCCTGCATGACGTCTGCCGCTTGGTTAAATCAGATCTGTGCTGAATCCCGTCGTTTCCTAGGCAACATAAAAGAATCAGAGGAGCAAAAGCCACCTGGCGGGGCTGCGGCTGGGGGACGGCCAGCTCCCGCCGAGCCCAGCCTGCTGGGCTAGCTGCCCAGTGGACGAGGGCTCACGGCACTGCGGCAAGCACCGGGGCATCCCTGATGGTCCGGTCTCATCCTGCAGACATGCTGCCTGGACCAGGGTCCCACCGGGCAGAGTTCGGTGCCTCTGCGTTGGCTRCACCCTGGTGCTGGTTTTGGCCATGATGGGCAGCTTGGAAGGGAGCAGGACCTCGCTGGGGACATGCACGAGCGGGCACGTGGCCACCGCCAGCAGCTGCCTTGGGTAGCGTGATGCTGCAGCCATGCGGCCCCAAAAACTGGGCCACTTCCATGGAGAGGCAGCAGGGACGTAAGAAACCAGCCCAGGGCCTCTGGTGGCCCCCGGGATGGGTCGGGGATGGGACCCCCTGTGCTCAGACCCCAACCCCCCGCCTGGTGCTCGGACACTGAGGGCTTGCACCACCACGACAGGGCCGGGGCTTGGTACCAATCTCCACYGGCACGGAGGGGCTGTGGAAAGGAGCTTTTCCCGTTACCCAGCAGCCGCTGCCTTCCCGGCTGCACGGCTCCGAGCTCTGCAATGCAGCTCACACGCTCATCTGCTGTGTGTGAATCCCATCAATATTTCATGGAGCTGCTTCCTCCAGGGGAAGGACTGCTATCAGCTCTGGCTTTCTGCTGCTCCTACCAGCGCTCCTCTTCTTGCAGAGAACGTCTGACTTCCTTCCACCGGCGGCCAGCACCCAACAGCCCCCCCTTTCCCTCCCCTTTCTGCATTAGCAAATACTGCTTTGCCTTTCAGGGGCTCTGTATCCCACGTGGGCCAAGAGCTCTGAAGTCCCCTTGGGTTCAAATCAAAGTACTGACCATATTCTGCCCATGGTCACTTAAGCCTGCCTGCAGCAGAGGTGTCCAATGCTACAGCCCCGTGTTGGGCTCCCCAGGACCAAGCCGCCAGCCCTGCAGCTCCAGGATGGGTGACCAAACCCACCCACGCCCCCTGTGGCCCCCCAGCTCCGTGTCCAGCAGCAAGACGGTAAACATGGCCCCGTGACAGCTTGGTGCCAGCAGCCCAGACCCCATCTGACCGGGTCTGATCCGCCCTGCCTGGCCGCATCCAGCCTGCGGGTCCCAGCTCGCTCCAGAGCCCAGCAGGAGCCAGGGGGTAAGGCAGGCTCTTTGCAGAAAAAGTTGCTTTTTAAATGCTAAGACTGCACTATTATAGCAAAGTTTCTTAAGGGATCAGCAGAAAACTTGCTTGCTGTAGGAAGACTTCTGTGAGCCGGAGTGATGCCAAGAGACGGTGGGAGCCTGGCACTGCCTGCAGCAAACACCCATTGCTCTGCCACGGTCTGCACCCGACCTGGCAAGAGAAACCGGGGCAGCTCTCCTGGGCCAGCACCAGCAGCCGCATCCCCGGCAGAGCGGGAGGACGGGCCCATGGGGCGCTGGAGTGGCTGCTCCTGGTAAGGTGCTGCTCACCGGAGCACGCGTGCCTCGGCTGGGGAGAGGGGCGATGCATGAGCCTGCCCAAAGCGAAGGGCAAATGCTCTCGCATCACTCCACCACCCAACTAAAATAGGTGCAATTCACTATTTGCAGGCTGGGAGACCTCCAGCTCCCGGAGTCCCTTTGTCTGTGGGAAGGATGAGGAGGCCGGGGAGGCTCCCAGCGTGATCCCTCCGCGGTCCAACACAGCATCCCGGGGCAGGCAGGGAGCCCCTGAACCCGGCAGGCAGCGGGCACGATGTGTCAGCAGGGCTGTCAATCCTGCGCCAAATCACTTTAAAATAATTACTAAATGAGCCTGTTTCCCTGCTATTTGAGATGCTGTGATAAAACATTTAAAGTGCATTGAAATAGATGCAAGGAGATGGTGCTGCACGGCTCGGGTTTTAATAAGCAGGAAAATTAGGCATTTTCATAACCTTAAACTGCATCTTGCATCAATGTGATGCTTCCCGTAGGGCTGTGCCGCAGCGAGAGCAGGCGTGAGCCCGCGGAGGGCCCGATCCGCACGGGCTGACTCGGCTGAGCTCAAGGGGCAGTGGAAGCTGCGGGAGGACAGACCTCGGGGTGTGCGGGGGAAGCCGGTGGGGATTTGCCTCCTGATTTGGGGTGCAAGGGGTCAAGCAAGGGGCAGACCAAGATGCCGTGATCTCATCCTCTGTCCGTGTCCCACAAAGGCTATTGCGACCGGTGCTGCGAGGACAGGACCGAAATGGGGACGAAGYGAGAGCCCGGGAGCGCCGTGCCCACCGAGAGGAGTGCTGGGATGTGGGAGGCAGCAGGAGTTTGCCCTYGCAAAGGGATGTCGGAGAAGGTACATTGCTCTTCGGGAGAGATGCGAAAGCACAGCAGAAGGGCTGGCTTTCAAGAGGTGTTGATGTAGAAAGAAATGGGCACACGTCTAAACTGGGGCTGGAGGTGAGAGGCGTGGGAGCAGCCACTCCACTGCTCGGGGAAGGGGCCACGCGACGCAGCCGGGCGCCCCAGGGCTGGCTCTGGCCGGGCAGCCCCTCGTCCTGCGGCAGAGGAACAACCCCGGGCTGCTGTGCCTGGCAGCAAAGCCACTGGGTTTGCGCTGCAAGCGAAACCCATCCCCGCACTGCCAGCCCGAGGGGATCTGCAGGCTCCTGCTCTCAGCACACTAATGAAATAAGCAGTGCAGCCCCACAGGATGTTCCCTGTGCACCAAGTGATGCAATTCAGCCCAGGGCTAATTGTTTTGCTCAGCCTCAAAAGACCCCTCGTGATGCTTCCCGGACCCCCAGGAGCAGGCACTGGCCATTGCAGAGCCCGGCACAGCCACCACCTCCTGCGGGGACAATTCTGCAGCTCAGTGTGAGCACCCGCATGGTGGCCCTGGCTCTGGGGACCATTTCGAGACGCAGAGCAGCCATCGCTCCGCAGCAGCTCAGCGGACGCAGTGGCTGGCCAGGCCCATGCCCGTTCGGGTGCTTCCCTGCTGCGGGGGATAAGCGATGCCCACGCTGCCCTCGGGCTTCTCCCCACTTACTGTAACCCCCGTTATAGTAAGCAGGGGGCAGCGCAGGGGCCTCTGCCCATCCTGGGGCATCGTTTCACTCCTCCTCACCAATTCTTTAACAGATTTCCCTACAGGACCAGCCACAGCACCTGCCCAAAATGCCACGGAGGGCAGAGCGGGCTTTCTGGATCGAGCAGAGTCAAATCGATGTATGAAGCACAGGCTGGAGACACCAGGAAGCCTGGGGAGAGGTGAGCACTGGCGTTACGTGGGCTGCTCGGTGCGAGGATGAGGCCCCGAGGCAAGCCCTCCCCAGGCAGGACCCCCCACCTTTGCCGGTCCCTACCCCCGTTTTCCCGGCGGCGGGGACCGGCGTGCACGGGACGGGGTTGACGTCAACGGGCTTTCAGCGGGGATGATGGATGGCACGGGAAAGCGCTCCCGTTCCCGAGCCGCTGGCTGGGAAACGCTGCCCGCTGCCCTGAGCCGGGGAGGGCTCCGGTAAACCGGCCCCGGCAGCGCCGGCTGGGGAGCCCTCGGGGATGGGGGCGCACGGCCGCACTCCCCACGCTTTCGGTGCAGCGATGTTTTTGGGGTGTTCACGTCTCTGCTTGGACCCTGGGGTATGTTTCAGGAGTGCCAGGCACACCTCGTTGGCAGCCGTGGGGTGCGGGGGGAGCACCGGGGCTGTCCCACCGGGGGTCGGGACCCCTCCTTCCCCCCTCTCCTCCCCGGGGCTGCCGGAACGCCCGTCCCGCTCCTCCTGGGCACCGCATCCGCGACGGGCATCCCCAAAATCACTGCCCCCCCACCCCACCCCTGCCGCCGGCGGGGGATGCTCCGAGACAGGTGCGGCCCCGCTCCCCGCCGGTGGCCGCGGGGACCGAGGCGGTCGCCGTCCCGGGCGCCCGGGAGCGCCCCACCCCGCGCCGCCGCCGCGGGCACTCACCGCCGCTGCCGCCGCCGCCGCCGCCCGTGCCCGCTCCTCCCCTCGGCCCCGGCGGGCTGCTGGGAGCGGCGGGCGGGGGAGCCCCGGGCTCGGCCCCGACAGCCCGGGCTGCCGCGGAGAGGGGCCGGCATCCCCCCGAGGGTCCGACCCGCGGCTGCCGGGTGCCCCCCGAAAGCTGCCAGCCGTGTCCCGCTCCCAGCAGCTGCACACCGAGAGCTGCCAGCTGCACCCCAAAAGCCACCGGCTGGACCCTACACCCATCAGTTGGATCCTAAGGGCTGCTGGCTGCACCCTACACCTGCCAGCCAGACCCCAAGAGTCGCCAGCCGGACCCTACACCCATCAGTTGGACTCCGAGAGCTCCCAACCTGACCCTTCTCCCACCAGCTGGACCCCAAGAGCTACTGGCCAGACCCCACTACTATCACCCGGACCCCAAGAGTTGCCACCCGGACCCCAAGAGTCACCAGCCAGACCCCACACCCATCAGCCAGACCCCCAGGGCTGCCCACAGGACCGCGGGAGCCTCCAGCCAGACCTGAAGCGCAGCCAGCCGGTCCCTGCTCAGCCTGGGTGGCCGCGGTGCCTGCTCCTTCAGGAACACATAAACTTCCCGGCTGTGATCCCTTTTGGCTGCTGCCAGAGTGTGAGCGTGGCCCTCGTGGGGGGACGGGGACCGAGGGGGCTCTTCTTGTGCCCTGGTTCCTTCCAAAGGAGAAAGTTTGAGCGGAGAGGCAGCCCCGGTTCCCACGCTGCCCTTGGACTCACCTTGGCTCCCTGAATACAAACACTAATTTCTCTCTAAGCAGCGTCTCTTTTTACTCATGGTAAATTCCTCCAGTGCTTTCCCTGGTTGCCTCTGCAGGCTGYGCACCGTGGCTGACATGGAGCCACGTGCCAGGAGGAAACCCTCCTTCGCCAACTTTAACTCCGTCCCTCCCTAAAGTAACGCCGGGCTTGGATTTCCCAGTGGGTGGGCTCCCCACCCTTGCCGTGCCAGGGGTCCCGGGGCTGCCACCAGCATCCCGGGCTGCGGGGAACCACCCGGCCCTCGTGGGCAAAGCCTCCGCTGGGTTCCCTGTATTGGGGTCAGGGCCTGGGGGGTGATTTGGGACCGCGTCCTCGGGGTGGGTTGGCGAGTAYGGTGCTCAACGGGCATCTGTCGGCGCAGGGAGGATGGGGGGAAAATTCCCCCTGCGGCGGCTGCTGGAGGGGAAGGGGACACTGGGGAGAGCTGGGATGCGGCGGGTCCCAGTGTTGTGCACGGGAAAGCTGGTTAAGGAGCGGGAATAGCTGAAAGAACTAAATATGGAAACTTGGATAAAACATCGCTGAAGTAGGGAGATGGTTTCCTAACAGAATTCAAAGCATATAAACAAACTCGGGGAGGGAGAGAGGTTGTCTGGAGGGGGCCTTTATGAGTAATATTTAGAAAAACTAGCTGAAAATATCTCGGTAGGGAAGGCTATTTCATCAAAGCAAAACTTTCAGCTTTGTGGGGAAAGTGTCAGTCCTGGGAACATATTGTTTCAGGGGAAGAGATAGTGAAAACACGTGCCTCAACGGTGAAAAGTCTCTCCTTCTAATGTTTTTTTTTCAACTGCCACATTTCAATGATAAAACATGACGTTTCATGGCAATAATAATATAATAATGGCAAAGTTTTCAGTTCGATTGGTAGGAAACTTTCTGACCGACTCTGGTTTTCTGCTTCCCTTGGCAGGTTGCTCCGGGATTCCTCGCTGACCTCCCACCGGGAGAGACTCAGCGGCTCGTCCCTGCGCACTTGGGGCCGGGGGTGTGCAGCACCGACAGCCCCCACAGCCGATCCCCTGGGAAGCGCTTCCCTGGCACAGGATGGACAAAAGCCCCGGACTTGGTCTTGCGCTGGGATCCCATCAGGGCTCTCCCATCTCTAATGTCTCTTAATTCGTTAAGGAGCTCAGCTCTCCGGTTTGTCAGTTCCTCACCACCTTCTCCTTTACGTTTTGGTTTTGTGCCGGCAAAAAGGGGGTGGTTTAATGCGATTACTCCGGTAAAGCCTACGTAAGAGGATTCGTGGGGCTTGGCTTTACGGTACTGCAGGGGCTATCAGCAGTGTGTGGCGCAGGGGGACGAGTGTGCTGGCCGTGGGTTAACGGAAAGTGCGGAAGAGGCTTTGCGAGCCCCGCCATCGTAGGCACCCCAAACCGTGGTGTCCCTGCACGGGTGACCCCTGGGATTCTGCAGACCTCTGCAGGGCAGAGATCTGCCCCTGGCGCGGCTGCTGCTCGTCCCGGTGAGAGGTGGACGTAATGGGCGACAGAAAACACAMAGAAGGGGGCAGAAATGCTGGGGGCTCTGGGGCTGCCCTGGGGGCTCTGGGGCTGGGCGTTCGGGGAGGCACCTYGTGAAGGGTTATGGGGGGAGGATGGTTTACACTGGGACTGGGTAAACCCAGCGTGTTTTGCAGAGTGTTTTCTAGAATAATGCTGCCCCTGGGCAGTCGCTAGTTCAGAAAGCTGGGCTGTGGGGTGGGCCCCAGGTGAGCAGAGGGCTTCTCCCCTTGGCACTGCTGGAGCCCTTGCCCACGGGGATGAGCACGTTGCTGCCGGTGCTCAGGGAGGTTGTCGGTGCTGCATCAGCTCTGCAGCCTGCTCTCTCGCTCCTGCGCCGTGTCCCACTTCTTGCAGGAGAAGGAGCTACGCTGAGATGATGTAAAAATCTCCTTTCGCTGTCCTGCAGGGAGCAATCGGGTCACGTGGGCTCACCAGTATCCTACTGGGAAAGCCAGYGCAGTTGATCTGTGCTGGGCACTAGCCAGGCAAGAGGCACTAGAACACCATCTGCTTCTCCTCGGGATGCTGCAGGCACTGGGAAACCCACTGTCCTGCAGCRGGACCAAACAAGTTGAACCGAATCCCAAATCCCAGCTCTGAGCTGGGAGCTGCATCCTCTCCCTGCTGCTGGCGAGGTGAAAGTGCTCACCTGGAAATGGGGTCTCCCTGTTAGAGCTGGGCTGAACGTCTCAGCTCAGAGCAGCTCTTCTGCAGCTCTTAAGGTTTCTAGATTTCATAACTCTGGGGGGTTTTAATGACTTCTGTCATCTCTGCCCTGGGGATGGAGGGCTGGGAGAACTAGAGAGAGCATGATGGTTGGTTGGGGGCTCCTGTCTGGGCCAGAGAAGGTGAAAGCGCTTTGCTGTTCTGGGAGCCGAGTTCAAACCTCGAACTACCCGAGGTCAAAAGCTGCTGGTGACCCACAGCATCGCAGCCCTTTCAGCAGGGGCTGACACTAGATTGTCCTTCGGGTCTTTTGGTGTCCCAAGGAATCCTTTGGCAACACCCAAACCATCACCCCAAATGGCCTCAAGTTGCGCCAGGGGAGGTTTAGATTGGACATTAGGAAAAATTTCTTTACTGAAAGAGTGGTTAAGCATTGGAACCAGGGAAGTGGTGGAGTCACCATCCCTGGAAGTATTTAAAAGACGTGTAGATGAGGCGCTTAGGGACATGGTTTAGTGGGCAYGGTGGTGTTGTGTTGACGGTTGGACTCGATGATCTTAGAGGTCTTTTCCAACCTTAATGATTCTATGATTCTATGATTCTACCTCTCCCGTGTCAAATTATCTTTCTGGGTTTTCCTTTCAATGCAGAAGACAAGGTTTCTACAGGGCCTCCAGGAATGTGTGTACGTGTACAGGCATATTGATATATACTCTTAAATTAAATATACTTAAATATCATGTAGATGGCCCCCAACTGGGAGACGTACCAGTTGGGATGTAGCACTCGCAAGCTGGGTTAGGAGCCAGGTTTGCAGCCTGGCATCAGGCGTGAACCGAGATGTGACACAATGGGGGAGCCTGCAGGACTAACGGGCCCCAAAATCTGGCCCTAAGTAGCCTCTTTTTTTTCCCCAAATCTACAAGGCAGCGTGTCCATGTCCATATATGATTTATACCCAGGTTTTTCTTTTCTACACTTTTCTTTGCTTGGGGATAATTGCCCCAAAGCAACAGCTTATTTGGGATGAGTCCAGAGGACTGCTGTAATGAGCGTCCTGGGGGACGGGAGGGAGCTGAGCCGAGGAGAAGGGCCAGGCATGTCACCTCTGCTCCAAGAGCCGATTTTCCTAAGTGTCAAACAACTTCAGCCCTTCCAAAACCTGGCCCCAGGGTGCCGTCAGTGCGGCACAGCTCCTCGGGGTCCCATTGCCGGCGCAGGAGGGAACCGGCTGAGCAGGTAGCAGATGTTGGTTAAGTGCGAAATCAACAAACCACGAACAAATTTATGCAAGCACCGATAAAGCAGAGAGTGGAAAAGCGCCTTTTTTTTTTTTTTTTTTTTTTTCCCTTCTCTTTTTCTTTCTTGTTTTTCATGGCTCCTCCATGTTTCGGGCAGGCTGACACAGAGACCTCTGTGTTTGCAGATGGCTGCGATCCTTCTTGGGGAAGCCAAGCGGCTCCAGACAATGCATCCGTTGCTGCAGAGAGAGCAGGTGGGGAGGAAAYGGAGCATCACGGGCGCAGCCCAATGGCACACAAAAGGATTCAACGGGAGGAGGAGCGGGGCATTGTGCAGAAACGCCTCGAGCAGGGCCTGGTCCCTGGCAGGAAAAACAGCTGGTTGGTTTGACAGCTGTGCCTGGCAGCTAAGTCAGCAGCAGTGCCGGCTAATTGATTTATAAATGAGTCATTTTGACGAGGGGCCATATAGCATTGCATATCATCACCCTCGAACGCTACAACAAAAAGAGGCTAGCTTAGAAATTGTGAGAATTAATGAAAAAAACCCARCGAGCATGACTTTTATTTCTCTTGGCTGCCTTGCAAGTGCCCTGAGATCACGAAGTTGCAAGACTTTCAATAAAACTGCAAGAATTTGCTGCAAGATATCTCTCACTTCAGTGCCAACACGTAGTCCTCAGGGCAGCTGAGCTCTGAAACCGCAGTGTACGCAGAAATTTGTCCCATTTCCTACATTTAGGCAAATGTCGTGCAACAGAAACCACAGATCCAAACTCTCTGTGTTTGCAGGACACAGGAGGGATTTTCTCCTCTCTCGCACAGGGTGCAGAGCCCACGCAGCGAACCGCTGTATCAGAAACTCCACCAGCAGACGTCACCAATTTTGGAAACTCCATGGAAAGGGTGAGGGGAAGCACAGCAGCCACACAGGACTGGACTTTCCCATCACAAATTACATAAAGCACCAGACAGGCAAATCTTCTTTCTAGTTGTAAATTGGATGCAAACGATTTGGGCACCAGAAAGACAATAAGGGGGCAAAGACAGAGTCACTTTTCAGGATGCACTTTTTCATGGGAAAAACACTGAAGCAGCATGAGTCACGCTTCAGTCTAACATGTCCCCGAGCCAGAAAAGCAGTCCCTGGGAAATGAGTTAGCTGGCTGAACTGGTGCACAGACTTTTGCTTGAATTGGCTCCAGCTCGGGTAGGATAGTAGCAGAAAGTTAGCCTGTGATGATAGATCAGAGGCCTGTGTGAAGAGCGTTGGACAGCTCAGCAAGGTTTAATTTGGACAGCTCTCAGGGCCATGACAGGCAGGGCTGGAAACCTCCCTGGATGAGCCAACAAGCTATGGAGGAGCAACTCCTCCACCGTGGCTGGGCTGGCTGTGGGATGCAGAGCTCTACCCGTCAGCCCCAGCAGCAGGGTCCTGGGAGGACCCCCGGGCTATGATCCCTGTGCTGCCAGGCAGCTGCCYGGGGAGAGCCAGGACCTCGGGGATGGTGAGCAGCACCGACAGCTTCCTTCAACGCCTCAGGTGAGAGACCGGGAGCGAGGCAGCGGGCTCCCTGCCCACAGGGCTGCCCCACGCCAGCCCACCTCGGCCTAAGGCCTCGGCCCTGATGGAGCCCAGGCCCGCACAGGCCTAGGCCGGGGACGACCTGGGCCAGGCCCTGCTGCACCCAGGGGCTTGGCTCCCCCTCGACGCACGGCCGGCACCCGCGGCCCCTCACGCCGAGGCCTGGGCCCCC